>JARACY010000230.1:0-116687 GCA_029255725.1 Scrobipalpa atriplicella
AACGTAGAGTGTATCAGCTGCTTTTATTAAACGCGACACCGTAAAAACCAGTACAGAGAGTTGTGGATCTGATTATTATTGCAATTTAGGCGCTATGCTGACTACCCGTCACTTCAGCAATCGCACAAATTCTAAAATCTTTAGAGCAATAAAAAAAAATACTGGTTGAAAATTTTTCGTGATCCATTTCTAAACTATAGGACATTTTCGCCTATTTCCTGGCAAAAAGGCGAGTCGGCTGATGGAAAGCAATCACCTTTATCTGCGGGCATTCGGCACTGGCTGTGCTGCCAACTGCGTCAGCTCTTTCCACTGCTCTTTGTTCTACAACGATTTTGTTACCTGCCAGTGATATTTTCAGAGGTAAGTAATATGTGCGGTTAGATTAGGTATTCTGAATTTGAAAATTCAAATTGTAGATGTAGAACTGTTTTTACCCGTCTGTTTTCTTTTTTTTGACTATTTTTGTATAAAACACAGTTTTTTAACTGGTTCTAAAAACGATTTTGTTACCTGCCAGTGATATTTTCAGAGGTAAGTAATTATGTGCGGTTAGATTATGAAAGGTATTCTGAATTTGAAAATTCAAATTGTAGATGCAGAACTGTTTTTACCCGACTGCCCGACAATTTTTCTTATTTCGATATTGTTTCGATTGTTATATAAAGCATAGCTTTTTTCACTCGTTCTTTGTTTTAATAACGATTTTGTTACCTGCCAGTGAAATCAGTGTGTGGTCAGAATGTTCTGGATTTAAATATTCACATGAAGGACAGTTTTATTAAATTATTAATAACTTTGATCGGAAAATTCGGAAGTCTTTGTTCGTATAGGTACCCTTTTTCACATAGCATGATTGAGCATCCTGACACATGTTAAACGCATACATTTTTTGACAGTTAATATAAAGAATTTTCCCACTTTCGACGTTTTTATATTTCCAGCCAGCTGATTCATCCTATCTGAAAAATTTTATAATCAGACCAACTGCTTGCATCGTTCGGACGGCATAATACGATAAAGGAAATTGAACTTAAATCAGGAATGACAGCTCATTATTAGCATGCAATTTTTGCATTTTGACACGTTGCGAGTCGGTTCCGTTCCGAGCCGGGCCTGCCGATATGACACCTTGTTCTTCTCGTTGTGTGTGTTTCGAGTTGATCAGCCCTATGAAACTTGGTATCAGAGCTTTAAAACCGCTTAATATCACAACTTATAGCCTCTGACATGGTTTGTGTAAGGACTACTTTCAAAGGCAGCGACAGCTAATAATGACCGGTAAACGACAGAGTGTAATTCAGTACGTGTTGTGAGTTATAAATGAATTATATATAACAGCAAATTAATGAAGTTAAAATTTCACGTGTAAAATCAGATTTGCTATAATTAACAGCTGCTTCCCGACCATTTTAATTGGCGTGATGGATGTGTCGGATAATCCTCACATTATTTCATTTAAAAAATTAAACGTTTATTGTGGAACGAAAAGAAATTACTTTTACGAGGTGACAAGAATTTTGGGTTAACGTGGAACCTTTTAAATAGTCTACTGATGGTAATGATTTTATTATAGTGGATAGGTCAGTTGGAACGGTATTCCAAAGACGCAGGTTCGAATCCTGTCTACGGTCGAAATTTTTGATTTGTTGTTTATCATATTTTGGACAAATAAGTACGACACCAGGAAACCAACTGGTTGTGTTCTATTAGAGTTTGAAAATGTAAGTACATTAAAAGCCTTCGAGAAAGCTTGCTTCATAATCGAATCCATCTTCAACTATCTATCAACAAAAATAAGTTTTATAGCGGCGATGTTGATGATGACAGCTGTCCTTTCTTTGCGTAAGTACTTGACGCGCAACGCAATACTGAGATTTCGTATTTCGTGGTACAATGTTAATAATCGCACTGACACACGCCGAAAGTGTTGTACATCCACAAAAGAGTAAAAGGCGTTGGTTGGGATCAGTTTGTACATCAATCATCGTGTCAAGCACCTCAGTAATAATTAATAAGAGAATTTCCAAGGATGATAATAATAGTTTCGAAAACAGTTAGTCTTGTTAATTTTCTCATCGAGTAATTGTGGCTAGATCACAGCAAAGAGATAAAATGGGCGACAAACTTTCATCAAGTAAAGTTTTGCGCTTATATAGACTTAAGTAGTGCTGTCTTTGCTTCAACGAAGCGGAATATCTTATTTGTTAGAAGAGCCTGCTTTCGCACATACAATTTCTTATAAATAAAGGAGATTTACAAACACTTCGTATGTAGAATGCATTGATACTGCTGCTTATTTTAATGAAAAATTAGACACATTATTTATTTTTGTTAGTTTCAACGACTTTAATTTGTTTGATGAGATGAATGACTTTAAAAGCCTATTTGGAAGACTGTTTTTAACGTAGCTATATTTTAAAATTACAAATTAAGCAGTTTTGTGTTCCTGAAAAATTAAATTTGTAATCATGATCAGAAAAAGATAGCTTTTTCTGACTTTCCATTCAATTTATGATTTATTTTATTTTATGACATGTATTTTTTTAAAGGAATCATTTTATAAATAGTATTTCTAAAAATGCCACAAACCAATGCAATCTATTGAAATCTGTGCGCGTTTTTGTGCCAATTCGAATTTCAGAGAGTAGTGAATAGAAAAACTTTTCATATTTGGCTACCGATTCGAGAGCATTTACGTCCAATATGTAGCACTCAATTCAATAGTGGATGAGGGAATAGGTTTAGGATTACTCCTACTATTACTGGTTTCATTAACTACTAGTACTTACTTGTACCTACCGACCACTCCCTACCTATAAATAGTAGAGTACCGATTTAAGTTCTCGAGGTAAGGTAAGACCCAGCAACATGAAAAAAGTACCTATACAACATGTAACATAAAGGGTATATGCATCGAGAAATGTGTGAATCTATCCATGAAACTGAACAACTTTCCCTAAGGAACATAGGTCGAAAAACGAAAAAAAAGTTCTGACTTCCCATACTAAATGCGCTATCAGCTGATGCATTTTGTATGGAAGTTCAATTTTTTTTTTCGTTTTTCAACCTATGTTCCTTAAGGAAAGTTATTTAGTTTCATGGGTAGATTCACACGTTTCTCGATGCATATACCCTTTCTGTTACACGTTGTATAATGCGAATTGTGATAAAAGTATATTTTTATAATACCTCATTATTTCTCGTCATAGTCTTTCATTGTGAACGTTCAGAAATAAGATTCTTTTGCTTTAAGAACTAGCATAACTTTTAAATTGCGGAGTTTTGATCTTAGTACCTACGTTTTACATTGCGGTCGCTAAGTCTCCAAAGACATTCAGCAATTAAAACAACCCGCGCACAACTCCCTAGTTATAAGATACAACCATTAGGTTAAGGCAATCCTATTGTCAATTTCTGTTTAAAAATAACACAGTAAAAGACGAAGAAAATTTAATTCTACGGCTTGAGAACATACCTAGGATACTTTAATACCCGGGAAGTCCGCTATATCAGTAAAGTTAATAAACAGGGAGTTGAGACTAAGAAGCTTGCTTGCACCAGCCGTAATTAAAGACTTACCGCGCTTGCATCGCTTCAACTTTATCTAGATATTGCATTAATGTTTTTGTTTTCCTATCATTTTAAAAGTTAATACTAGACTACTAGGAACATCATGAAAAGAAAAACGAAGTCCCAAAGATAAAGACTCGTATTAATAAAGCGATCTGAAGATTGAGAACAATATTAGTAAGTATGGATTTCACAGTCCGTTTTGTACTGAAATTATATTTCTGATACGAACTCAAATTCGCTATTAGTCTCAAGAGATGATTATTATTACGGTTTATTTCATTGTATCGGGTCTTAGCACAGTTTGGTATAGATAGGTATAAAGAGATAACCTTTGCCCAAAACCCGATACAATACAATACATATACATATAATACATAGCTTATTAGTCAGCCCCAAGATTCCCAGATCTTCTCTCTCATATCCCTAGCCCTTTTACCGTATTTCACGGATGAAAGAGCAATTTAATGACAGTCCAAGGTCACCCAAAATATTCCTAGGGATATTCCAAAGCTTCGTTCCTTATTTTTGTTGTCATTTTAAATATAACGCTGTCATAAGACAGTGGTCGGTATATCGATAAAAATGTTACTCTCCAAACAAAATAAGAGACATATTCTCTTAGTTTCTTTATCTTCAATACATACAATACAACCTATAGGTACTTTATCATGGAAACCCTTAGTACCTTATAATCGGAATCCTTATTCCAGATAGGGGACTAGTACAATGACTGTCCCTCCATAATATAATCAAATAAATAATATCCTTACAAAAGGATTTAACCAGTCCCGGACTGAGGATTTACTTAATCCAGCTTTAAAGATGTTGCCTGTTCAAGTTTGGACAATCATAGAATATAGTTTTCGTTTAAAAATTTAATTGTCATATAAGATTATTTGATTATTACTTTTGAATACCAGAAATATTCATAACGGGTCTAGCCTTTTATTCCTGTGGGAACCAGATATTTTCTCGTAGTAAAACGTAGCAGTAAAATAATTTTTGTAATCGGTCCAGTAGTTTTTGTATTTGTTGTGTAGTTTATTTGTTACAAACATAACATTCGAAAATACAAATACTTACTATTTTCTTTTTATAATTTAGTATATAGATTTACCTATGTTTTTATTTAATTTTTAACTTGTTATACCTACTAATAATTTTAAAACATCTTACAGAAATCATTATGCTCCGGTAAATTTGAAATATTTGAATGCAAAGAAACTCTAGAAAATTGAGTTTTCCAGGAGACGTCATGTCAATTATAAAGAAATGTTTCCAACCAAGGTTACTTCGGACTGATTCAAAGCAGTCTAGTCTTGTATCCTGAAACTTTAGAAGTCTTGATTTGCTTGTATTGTATCCTCGAATAAATTACATTTTTCCAAGCAGAAGCCGTTGAAAACATGATCATCTCTGATCCCTCCCCTACACCAACAATAGCGTAGGTGTAGCGGCTCGCGGATGTAACGTCTATCCTACGACCACACAAGAAATACCCCAGCCTCCATACAATCATGTATGCAAACCTGGTCTTTGATAGCTGGTCGTGCCATAGTTGTCAGTTATTATCCTCAGATTTTACTGTCTCAGAGACAATGGAGCCCTTTCAGCCCTTCCTTAAGTGACAAATGGGAGTAAGGTATACTTCCTTAATCCATTGGGAGTTTGTGTTCGGATGTGGTTGGGATATACTGTTTGATAGGATTGCGAGATTCAATCGAATTTTGTCAAAGCTCTGTTTTGCGATTTCGTTATTTTTAGAGAAGATAAATAAAAATTATTTAGTTTCTGCTAGTTGGCATTTTATTATAATGTAAGTCATTTAACGTTTTTTCACACATAATTCGAGTATATCTCATTTTTGTGCGTACGCATTTTTTTTTAAGTTCGTACACTAAATTTTGACAGTCTTTCCACAGGTTACTTATCGCGGTGGACGCCCACCTTCTAATCTTCTGTGATCTTTCTGTATCTGTTTTGTTTCAGCTGGGATCATAATTATTTGATAAAAGAAAGTTTCTATGATTATGACTGTATCTGTATAAAAGTTGTCTTGAATTTCAGCTCCACTTTAACACGTATTTCAAACTAACCAACAGTGTGTACTACTCATGAGCTCTGAATACGTAAGTCCAACATGAGCCTAAAAGGCTTTCTGGGTAACCGCACACAGTGAACTGTCTCTTATAGAATTACACTAATTTCTATTAACTCGTCCACTTTAATTAACTAAATAGAAAACTAAACTTATTTTGCCCTTTTCATGCACATACAAATAATATAATATTTAGATTTATTTTATTATACTAGTACCTAAGCATGTAAATAAAAATACCTATCTATGTAACTCATATATAAATTGAATTTAGTAAACATAACAAAACACACGTTTACTCACATTTGATGGCGAGAACTTTAGAAAATATTGCGGTTTATAATATTGGATAATATTTCGATTATTACTAGAATAAAACCAAAACGTAAATCAAAAATAGAAAATAAAATACTAATTAAGTATTTTTAATCCTTTTTCCGGAATAAGAAACTGAATATATTGTAACTAACTTAGTTACGCACTTCCCACACTGCTTGACAAAAACTGTATCCAATCTAGCCAGTTCGATTTGGGAGTTGGGACTATTTGAGCTACCCGACCGACCCGACGTTTAGTCCAATTGTCTAAATCAGATTTTTTCTGCACACATCTTCGTACTTTTCCACATTACCTAAGCTTGCGATGGAGAAAAGTAGTAATTATTGGGGATAGTAAGAAATATAAAGTAGTTGAATTAATGATATTTATTGCACGAATTTAGAACATTTATTTTTATGATAATTAAACGATTATTGTGTCATAGGCTACTAAAACTCACAAACGCAAAATCTTGCACAATGTACTATGGAATGTTTCAGTAATGTAGTTGTAATGAATAAACTCAGTAACCGAATAGTGGTGGATTTCCATGGCTTTACATAATTGAGGCCACCAACAAGTTGTGCGGCTTGCACCAAAACGCCATAAAAAACGACGAGAATCCCGAAGTTGGCGCGCGAGCTCAAAAGCGCGGGAAACAACTTTACTTCCTATTTGGAGGACGAATGGCGTAGTAGTTCCGTAGGTTACGGATATGTTTGTGGACTGAATAGCGTACGCTCCTTATATTAAAATTTTACTTAGTTTAGTATTTTTACCTCACGACTGCCGCTCGGCTATACTTGTGTTTGTGCGTACGGACACGCGTCCGTGTGTGTGTAACTACAGGTTTACCATGGCGAGCTCACGCACACTAAGGTAATGTGCGTGTGGGTACATTTACACACACAAGTATGGCAAAAAGGCAGTCGTGAGATAAAACAACTATAACTTGTAACTGCTCTAGAATGCTTTGTTTGTTACTTGACATACAAAATTAAACTTGATCACACTCTCGGATAAAAAATAAAAAAAATAATGAACACTCTGACTTAGAACAGTTTTCATATTTCGACGAAGTTTAGAACATAACCTGAAATTATTTAGCTACATCTGCCTGCATACGAAATGAAGAAATTATGAGCAAAGTCTTTGTGCGTAAGTAGCCCTTTCTTCAATATTACTCTAATTTAAATTTACAGGAGAATCGATTCCCAGACAGTGCAAACTCAATCAAAAGTTAATGAAATCTTCCAATTCAACTTTGGCTATTGTTCGTTCATCTTATAACCAAACCCAGCTCTCCTGAAAACCGGTAAAACACAGATACACAGTCGTATTTCGAAAACAAAGGCTAAAGTAGGTACTGCACCTCCTCGTATATTGAATTCCATTATGCTCTCTACGAATTTATCTTTGAAAGTGCTTCTGTTGTAAAGGTCTTACACACATTTTTCTAATAATATGGTAGTTGTTGGATTTTGTCTTATCTTCCATGCAGGTTAAAGAGCGATAAAAACATGATATTATGTACCCGCTGCTTTCAATGCCGGGAAAGCTGTTAAAGCCAGTTTTGAAACTAGGCAGTTTAAGGTCATCCTACAAACACTGCTAGAAATGCCCCTTTTTATTTTACTTTTAAACACAGGATAATTCTTATCGTTTCACAAGTTTGATTCCCATTTTTATGTTCAAAAATACTATGTCTTTTCAGCATAATTACTATGCAAGGAAATAAAAGTCATCGTGATAAGATCACATCATTTTTCTAGCACTTTTGTCACCATTTTTGTACAACTTAATTACGTCAATTTGCCTATAAATACACAAGTCACCTAGTGTAATTTATGTCGTACAATATGTGTCGGAAAGTTAATTGTAGCAAATTATAATAACAATGGGGTTGAAATTAAATGCAATCAGGGCACGGCACACCGCGGAACGTGCCCTGTAAAATGTCACGTTAGATCGGTACAACGCATACTTGAGCATTTTATTGGGTAATAATATTTACAATTAATCTAGAGCAAGGCCCTCGCAAACCAAATGTCATGCGGACACTTCCGCATCTGATGAGTAGAATTGAAGACGAAACAATGATATACAGGAAACCGATGCGTTTCGTGTTCTTCGGCAGTCATTTTTAGAGAGTCTTAGCATGATTGTTGCCTTGATTGTAATGGAAAATATTGAATATTTCTTAATACCTAAATATCTAAAAGCAATCGTACTAAGACCCGAATATAATTACCTAGGTCTTATCTGCGTATTGTTTCTTGCCATTTCATTTCTGTAGGTCTGCTGTAGGAAATTTCTTTTTAGAGATACGCAGTGCCTGATGTGTCTTTGTTTCCTATGTATTTTGTCCTTTGTATGTTTCTGTGTATAATAAATGGTTGAAATAAATAGGTAATTTCGTTGAAATATGAAACTCACGTACCTGTTGGATGCGTCCATTAAGTTTTGAGCTAGAATTAGGACACGCTAAGTATGCACTAAAATTAGCTAAATCGACCAACTTTAGCTTATCGCACGTATACCTTTTACTTTAGCACTATACTTACCGCTAAATGAATTTTTACTCCAGTGTTTAAGCTTCGAAAATCTTTTTAATTACAAACTTTGCTGGAAGAAAAAGTTTGGTAGTATTAAAAAGTAGTTGCTTGTGGTTCAAAGTTATAAGAAGGCGCTAAACTCTTCTTTAGTTTAAAATAATATTTAAAAAATAACTTAAGTCTTATGAAATTTTAGAAGATAAAAATATTATTATTATTTTTAAACAAAAAAGTTCCTATTATTAAGGCTTTTCTGCTCAGATGCTGCAAGTCCATCAAATATCTTTGACATTTATAAAATAACTAGTGGATAAAGGGTATATTTCGAGTAAGCTTATGACGGGGTCATATTTGTGTTTTAAAATACCCATGTTAATCTGCAATACCTGTTTTTTCATAGTCAGTGTTAATTATTTTTTCAAGCAACACCACGTTTTGTTCAAAGGCGTTGACAGGGTGCGATATAATGAATCGCTTCCGGTGTGGCAACTTGTCGTTAGAGCAAAAATGCCGTGTCACCTTTAGTGAGAACGATTTTATAAATAGACAGATATGTGATATTTATACATTATAAGTAATATACAACGTTGAACAGAAAGGGTATATGTATCGTAAAACGTGTGAATCTACCCATGAAACTGAACAACTTTCCCTAAGGAACATAGGTCGAAATATGAAAAAAAAAATTTTGGCTTCCATACAAAATCCATCAGCTGATACCGCATTTAGTATGGGAAGTCAAAATTTTTTTTTCGTATTTTGACCTATGTTCCTTAGGGAAAGTTGTTCAGTTTCATGGGTAGATTCACACGTTTTACGATGCATATATCCTTTATGTTACATGTTATATATTCTGGCTTCCTTTTTGTAAAATTACAAAATCGGTCAACTGACTGACTTTTGGACATCATAATACAATCTCAATCTGATTTTCTTCTGTCTTAGTTCAAGGAAAGTTTGGTTTTGAATGTTTTCTAATTTTACAAAAAAATATAAAAGCTTTCGCTTACAACATTTTTATTTCTTTAAATACTCATATTATTCAGTTACCTTTACCTGAGTTGGTCGAAATAGTGACAAGGCGCGAAGTAAGTAATTAATTGTTTCCGTTAGTGAAATAGGCTCCCAAAGTTGCTGCCTCATTCACAGGTAGGTACGGTCATACAGTCCTGTTCAGAGAAAATGCTGTTCCAGAAACTCGGTAAAAAGGGAGTTCGGTTTCTTGGTTTTTGACTGTACCGATAATTTACAAAGACACACTAGTGTTGATAAAATTTGAGTTTAATTGATACTATTTATTTATTACATGCCTGTAAGACTATGTCCAGTTTGCTCTATCTGTTTCACTTATAAGAGACAAATCTAAAAAATCATACATTTATAAATTCATAGGTATACCTAACCTACGTATTATCAAGACCCTATGTATTATAAGTCTCATTTATAGCACCAAAAATATTTCCTACCAGACAAGTTTTCCCTAAGGTAATATTGAAGAGTTTTTGATCATGATTCAGCAATTTTGTGGAGAATATCAAAAATATGGTAATGAGTGTCATATGCCTTGTTATGTTTGTTGTAGTATACGCCATTTTGTTACGATAAGTTACTTGTTATGATATGCAAATTACGTAAATATTTAAGGGGAAATCAACCAAATACGATACGCGCTAAAATGGGGGAGAAAATAGCTTTCCAATATTCTGAGAAATAATCAAAATATATTGACAGGGTAGGTACCTACATTATTTTAGAATTATGAATTCCTTACCTATATTATAAGGCATTTATTTTGATGCAAATCTTATTTTAGTAGTTACGTAAAAGTTACGCCAATGACATAGAGTTAGGATAGTTAGAATCACAATCCTACTCAGTGAGCTCAACAGCTGATGAATAGGAAATATATATTTTTACATCTTATTGAGTATAGTATGACCTGTAGTTTGATCTTAGCCTGCAGTCTTAAATAAATGCAGTTGACTAATATGTTTATTTTTTATGCATGAATCATTAATCGAAATGACAAAATTACATACATACATACATACAATCACGCCTGTATCCCTAATGGGGTAGGCAGAGCAAAAACGACCTAAACATAGGTTGTTCCGCCACGTCTGACAAGTTTCGAGGGCTAATACAGATGATGATTATGTATATTGCTATAGTGACGGGTTGTCAGCCCATCGCCTAAATTGCAATACACTGAAACCCTCAATTCCCTTAGCTGATTTTTACAGCATGCACGGGAGGAGATGCAGCTGGCACATTCTACGTTTTTCTATCACTCCCAGTCCAGCATGGAAGCATGACAAAATTGTACCAAATAAATTGAAAGTAATTTATTTTTACAAAAAAAATTAAAAGAAGCGTGTTGTCGATTGAACCTACAACCTTCAAAATAGCAAGCAGGGTAGCCTTACTGTAGAGCCAGGCTAAAACAAGGTTGCATGTAAAAAACCGCAGTAAAATACTTCCTTCTGGTTTTCCATCCGCGTAACTTCACAACGTTATCGCGTAGAAATTTAAAACATTAACTTTATGCTTGGTTCGGTGTATTTCAAGTAGAAACTTATTCCTGCTATTTTAAAGTTACTTGGCAGTAGAAATCATCAGTCAAACCAAGGTTGATGTCAGGATGAACTGTTTTAAGTATGTTGCAGAATTTTATTAAATTTTTTATAGTGTTGAGCAAACACTGATGGTCCCGTTCAAGTTTTATCAGAATTAGTTCAGTAGTGTCCAAAATATACTCTTAGGGACATTGCTGTCGGAGCAGCTGTTAAAGTTAGTTGTATGAACTTACGTTTCTTGAAAGATCTACTTTAATGTTGTGTTCCTAATGCAACATTACCTCTACAAAGTTCAAAGCAATACACTTACTTACCATAGATGTAATCATAATAAAATTTATTTTACTGCAGTAGTTCTGTTTACGTCAACATTTCTATTCCAGAAAGAATTCAAAGTATTTTTTCCCTCCAATTTGTCGTGCCTAATGCAAACCCGCCTTCTATTTTTAATTTAAATCTAAATATGCATAAACCATGTTTTACCGTGACTTAACGGGTAAAAGGCAGTAAGTGCAAAATACGACACTTGACAAACAGTCGGTTGCACGCTAACCGACAATTAGTCGCAACTTATAGCTAAATCGCACTTAAATGTGGATTTAAAACAGAGTTTTCGAATTAGCTGTACTTTACATTGTGTGGTTTTGTTAGCAAAATTTTCGTTAATATTTATATTGATTTTAAAACGTACATATTGGACTCATTTCATAAAAAGATTGAAAAAGCACAGGAGATTTATTCGATTACTTATAAATTTATAATTTTACGCGTCCTTAAGTTGGCGGGTAAAATACAGTGGTAATCTTCAAAGGCGCACCAAAATCTTGCGAAAAAAGCGTAAAATCATAGAATATGAATCCCCTGTAATTTTTCAATCTTTATTATTTTAAAAGTGACAAATAGATCTTAATTTTATCTATAATTGAGCCCATTTTGCTTGAAATCTAGGAACTTGTCGTAAGAGATTTTGCGTTGCCTTGAATTGTTCATCCTACCTAAATTATTTAGATTTTATCATAATTATAATGAACTAATTTAAAAACAAAGTTTTTGATTCAAGAAGAACCACTTTTAGTCCAAAACTTAAATAGATTGAGATAAATGTATGACCTTTTAGTAGTGTCATTAATTTTATGTAGAAAAACTATGACAGTTAAATGAATTTAGTATCTAAGGATAAGCACGAAATAAAAAAATCTCTTACGCTATCATTACTTAAAACTATTTACAAAAATAATTAACTTTAAGTATTATAAAACTGCTCGCAGTATTTAAAAAAATATATCGAAAAGGATTTTTATTATAATTAAGTTAATTATCAATTATTAATAATTAAGTAATTTTAACAGATAGGTACTGCGTATTTAATGAAAATTAATTTTTAACAAGATCTCGTGTGGTTAATCGCCCCCAAATTAATTTCAGTAAATTAAAATTAAAATGTCTGAAATCTGGTCTGAAAATAACCTAGGTAGGTAGGTTAGGTAGTCTAGGTACTGGATTATACCTATTCAGGGCCATTTCTGTGAGTGACGCCTCAACTGTGAAACTCTGAAAACTTCTTATCGAGTCAGCCTCAGACTCAAGTTGTCAAACTTCCTTTATGTTAGTAAAAGGAAACAATTTTTTTTAAGCTCGTTATTTGCATGTTTTAAAAATCTCGAATATTACCTACATACCTAAATGATTTTCATTTTTGAAGATAATAAATATTAGTTTCATACCCTATTTAATATTTTCTCATATTATGTTTTATCCATTTAAGGATGTTGTTTATACGATAGACAAAGTTTAATGTTTAGTATAATGAGAGTGGTGTAGGTACGTTGAATAAAACAATTTTCTACACGTGTAATCATGGCTATTTTCTGTCCATGTGTAAAGTTATACAGGGTGTAAGGGACAGCTTAACGCAAAATAAATCTCTGCGAGTCTAACTCGCACTTGGCCGGTTTTTTATCACATCTATCTGATAAATTGTATGAAAATTTGCCAGATAGATGCGATATTTATTTGATATCGCGCGGAGGCATACAACGAGGGATGGTAGTGTAATGTACTTACTTACCTATAAAAAACAGTTGCGACCAGCCCAAATATATGTCGCTAGCACTCACTTGCCTACACTTGCGGAAAAACACGCCATGCAGCGCATGCAACTAAATTCCATCTACGGTACACTTGCGAGGTCTAGGATAATAATATTATTATGACGTATGTACAGGAAGCTTATTTTTTTTTATCGATAATATTTTTATGTTTTTGTGATGACTTGCATTGTGATGATTTATTTGATGAGGTGCGATACTTAGTTAAATCGACACACTGAGGGCAGCATTTGAATGTTCCGATAGGATAGTCCTGAATAGCACAGCCTAAGTTACATTGCCTTTCACAATTCTTTGAGCTGAAAATATGGAGGTTGAAATAATATTGTTATTAAAATTTATATGAGCACACAAAAACGTATTTTTCCATTGATGATCCTGTAAGATAAGAAAAAACAACATACTGACGCAGTAATCTTGCATTTAAATTGAAAATCACTTAAATTACCTTCAACCATTGTTTCATTAATATTTCCTATGTGAAATTTATTTATTTCGAACACTCTGTAAATATTTCAAGTAACAGTCTTCATAAATCGTATGCAACATAATTATGCATTCCATGGAAACTTTATTATTAGCGCTGTAATTTTATGTTTTTTTTTAAATGCATTTTATACCAGCAATAAAATAAAAGTTTTTCTGGGAACAAACATAGGTACACTGAAAAAAAAAGTTTATCTAAAAGTAACCAAATAACCTTACGTGACTATAATCCTCTCACCGGAGTGTGTTCAAGTGGCTTCTGCGTCCTGTTGGTGTCTGGCAAAACCAATTTATTTGTCAATTCTGGGTGAATTCAGTCCATAGTTGACTCTGGCACAGACTATATTCCAGGGCAAATTTATCGCCAAGTGAAAAAGTAACTGACCTGCGTGCGGAAATCGAATCACATTCAAACGGTAGTTAGGTACTTACATTATTACTATTAAATGGTTAGACCAAACTTCACCAAACTTTGTACACATATTCATATGCAACTTATCTATTAGTTAAATGCAACATAAGAAAGAAAATTAAATTTTTGGCCATTTTCACGCATAATCGTTATTTTGCCATTATTTTGTTTGTGGTTGATACATAGTTTCCAACGAAGACTAATTATAAGCATAGATAAGTAAGATTTGATTACGTGTACAAACTTAGGTAAAGTTCGGTCTTACCGTTTAAAAATGAGAACGAAACAACATTTGTCTGGGATTTCGTACCTTCGGGCGATTCTTAACGCAGCGGGCATAGTGTGCCTTAGTGTCTGACAGGCTTAAGCCGCTGGAGACTGAATCGAGCGGCTACCTAACTTATTAACTATTCACTGTTTGAGCACTGTTGTTGTGTATTTGTTGGATCAACAAATCAACCTACCCCACTTGGATGCGGCATTTTGTACTCATTCAAATCCAACTTTTTGTAGAAGTTTTGCGAAGCGCCATAAAAGTAGTTAGAAGGCGTAGTCCGATCTGAGAATTGGTCCATATGTTTGGCAGTTAATTTCAAAGAAATCTAGTGACCGTTATAGCGAAAAAAAACTAACGATACATAATACAACTTTATCGATTGGAATATTTAACGTGGAATGTTTTCGTTGGTTTTATAAATAAAACACACACACAAACTCAAAAATTATCAAAACTGAAAATCAGTTCTGCAACAAACGAAAAAAAACCGCATTCTACAGCATTTAGTCGCCGCAGGGTAGAAAAGTGTTCAATAATATTATATTAATCTATAATCAATCATACCAACTCCATAATCATTGTAGTTTAATGCCGTCAATGGCATTTACCATTTGACCCCATGCCACCTAACAATGGGGCTTAGTCCAAACAATGACCCAAAGTGAATATATAATGTGTATCGTACATGGCAAACACCAGTATGACCTACCAGGCTATTGATTGAAGATTTCTGTTGTGTAAACGATGTATGTAAACTGGCTTGATATATACAGAAGTCGTTCTTGATTGATATTCATAACGCTATCTCTAAAACTGTATACCTTAATACAATACAAATACAATACGAATTCGTTTATTGATATAACTGGTGATGTTATTGCAGTGTAGACTTACAAAAGTACTTTTAGTTATGTTCCTAGAATTATATTTATGTTCCTGATTCCCAAACTAGGATTCCCCGTACTGTACGGATTTTTTTATACATTCCCTTACCTACAAAATTACCACCTCGATCAGATCAATTTGTGGAAAAGCAAAAAAAAATTCATCCCCTGAAAGAACTTCCTGGTAAGAGTTGTTCAGTTTCGTTGGCTGAGCAACCCCTATCAGTTTACGGAAAGCTGTTCCTTACACCCGGTATAAAAAAATAACAATAGAAAATATCCCCTTGAAGAACTTAAGATACTTTTTATTGCGGGAAAATCTGCGGCGCTACATAAGTCAAGAACAAACCCACTATTAATAAAAAAAACTAGTATGAAATAAATGAAATGTATAAGT
This sequence comes from Scrobipalpa atriplicella, assembly GCA_029255725.1. Lineage (NCBI taxonomy): Eukaryota > Metazoa > Arthropoda > Insecta > Lepidoptera > Gelechiidae > Scrobipalpa > Scrobipalpa atriplicella. The sequence goes on from JARACY010000230.1 coordinate 15,688, forward strand.
TAAGTAAATTAAAATTTATATTTGAATATCAAGGCAATTCACATACAATCTTTAATCAAATATTTGGATATGTTACGGCTAATACCCGAAGTGCGGCTACACCTAGTTTTAGCCGGTTAGAACTAGGTGTAGCCACTTACTCTTGGCTAAACCTAGTATTAGCCGATTGTTTTCGGCTAAAACTAGGTCTAGCCTTCATCATGCCGGCTACAACTAGGTCCAGCCATTCCCTGTTGGCTAAAACTAGGTCTATCCGATATCATTCCGGCTAGAACTAGGTCCAGCCATTCCCTGTTGGATAAAACTAGGTCTATCCGATATCATTCCGGCTAGAACTAGGTCCAGACAATCCCTGTTGGATAAAACTTAGATGCGTGTCCCGCCAAGCCTTCCGCCCCGCGTCACACTCAAGACTCACAGCATCTGCAGCAGCGGCGCGGGTGGAGGGCATAGCGGGGCACGCACCTCTGCAGGTTGTGAGCGCCAGAAAGAAACGTAGAGAGTTTTTTTTTATTATGATAGCATGCCGGCTACAACTATGTACAGCTAATCCCTGTTAGATAAAACTAAGACACGCGCTGCTGCTTCAGAGGCTGTGAGTCACACTCGCTAGTAGACCTGCAGTAGATCAGCAGCACCTGGCGCTCACAACCTGCAGAGGCACGTGCCTCGCTATGCCCTCCACCCCGCGCCGCTGCTGCAGATGCTGTGAGTCATGAGTGTGACGCGGGGCGGAAGGCTTGGCGGGACACGCCTCTAAGTTTTATCCAACAGGGATTGTCTGGACCTAGTTCTAGCCGGAATGATATTGGTTAGACCTAGTTTTAGCCAACAGGGAATGGCTGGACCTAGTTCTAGCCGGAATGATATCGGATAGACCTAGTTTTAGCCAACAAGGAATGGCTGGACCTAGTTGTAGCCGGCATGATGAAGGCTAGACCTAGTTTTAGCCGAAAACAATCGGCTAATACTAGGTTTAGCCAAGAGTAAGTGGCTACACCTAGTTCTAACCGGCTAAAACTAGGTGTAGCCGCACTTCGGGTATTAGCCGTAACAGATACAACAAATATAATAAATTTTAAATTTACCGATATGTTGGTATCATAAAAAACCCAATAGCTGCAGATTTCCGAATGAATTAATTTCACTGATTCCACACACATAAATAAAATCATAAAGATCATTTCACCCCACCCTCCCTTCAATAAACTCGACTCTTATTACGGGGATAAAGTATAAAATGTATTACCGACTCGTACGAACGAAATTAAATGTTTTATTCATGCAAGTTAAAAAGTAAAAAATGTTGCTCGTAGGTACTTTAAAAAATCTCTCTTGATTTATGGCTGGTATGAGAAGTCTTAAAGGCAGAAATTTGTTATAACGGGTGCTTTGATAGAATACTTAATAGGTAAGAAAGGGTACTTACCTACATTTTTGCTCAAAGCTTTTCGATATCGATTAATATTTTTGAAAAACTTATTTATTACACACTACCGCACCAAAACCTCATATAATTTAAAAAAAAGTTATGATAGGACAATAATGATGTAAATAGTATCTATAACAAATGAAATAAATGTATGTTCATGTGTACAATAAACTGTTAAATAAAAATAAAAAAGTAAAATAAGATTTTTGTGTACATAATTTTGAGTCTTTTAACAATATCGCTTTACAATATTATCCTATACAATAAATCACGATAAATAATCATCACATTAAGACCCGCTATAGTTGGTAGTAGTACCGACACTAGTGGTGGGATTATGGTAATGGTGGTGTGTTTTAAGTGGTGCTTTAAACGATCACGCTGATATGCTAGGGTGAAATTTGATAGTGACTTTGCCGAATGATTTTTAATTTTTGGCTATAAAACTTTCGTTTCCTACTGATATATTTGAATAAAACAAAGAAATTAAATTCTCTAATATTAAAAAAAAATAGAGTATTAAAGAATTGTGAAAAATGGCACAGGTATCTTATTTATATCAAGGCTACAGAGGACTCAGATCAAGACGGAATATATTTTAACGTCTGTCGTCACAAACAAGTAGCGTCTTAGCATTTGGATAAGAAAAGAAAAAATGTTCTACCGTACCTTATTAACATGTTGTTGCTTCAATCGAATCGGTTTTACTTACTAACAGGTACCAAATAGTTAGCCAATAATATTTTATATGTAAGAGGCCTGTGAAAAAAAAAACTAAGAAGAATATTATTTTATTTTTTAATATCTAATTATTATCCAACTTCTAAAATTCACTGACAGACAAGTAGGTATCATGGATTATTATTTACTGGGAAGTCTCTGTCACAAACTTTACGTACGTAATGATTTTACCAAAAACATCGTTCAAGCGTTAAAATTAATTTGATTTCACTTCACTTACCGTTCAGCCTTTGGTTATAAAAACAGTGTTTTCATTCAACAGTAATTTAATTTTATAGGCCGCTGCTTCATGATGAATAGGAACTTTCAGTGTTTTCATTCAGGCAAAATGAAATGAAATAACCTAGAAAATTCTATAGGTTTATGATCAACTTTTATTTAAACAAATCAATAGAGAGAGTTAGTGTTTTGTTGATGAAATATGAACAAAAATCATCGCTGGAAAAAAAATTGCTTTTCCATACAAATTGTCGGATCGAGGCGGACACTTTGTATGAAAAAGCAATTTTTTTTTCATTTCCTGAAAAAAATGCCCGGTGATAGTTGTTCAGTTTGGTTGTCTGAGCAACCCCTATCAGTTTGCGGGACGCTGTCCCTTACACCCCGTATAATTTCTTCCATGCTGGACTGGGAGTCATAGAAAAACATAGAATGTGCCAGCTGCATCTCCTCCCGTACATGCTGTAAAAATCAGCTAAGGGGATCGAGGGTTTAAGTGTATTGCACTGACAACCTGTCACTATAGATAGCAATATACGTAATCACCTGTATAATAACCCTCAAAACTTGTCAGACTTGGCGCAATGACCTTTATTTAGGTCGTTTTTGCTCTGCCTACCCCAATAGGGATAAAGGCGTGATTTTATGTATGTATGTATGTATGTACTCTCGCTCTTTGTTAGGAGAAAATTCATCGTTACCTCGGTCACCTCTCGTCCCAGTTCTTGCTAACTGACCTATCTGCCTTTTGATAGTTTTCGAGTGCAAGCGTTTTGCGGTTTGGCGCTGTAATGATGACACTGTGATAAAGTTAGTTTTGCCTTTATTAATGAAGTCATAACGTTTTACTATAGTAAAAAAAATACCCTTTAAGTAAGTGTTTGCCTTAAAGCTCTAAGTGTTGTATTAATTGACTTATACTTAATTAAAGCAGATATGACTCTTTGTGAGAACTTTGTTTTTTATTTTTGTCAGTTAGGACCGCAGTGTTTGGTTTAAAAATAATGAAATTATATCAATCATTACAGTTTTCAGACTTATTCTTATTCATTGGCAGTAGAAATGATTTAAAATAATGTTTTTAATATATCCTATCACCTTAAATATACTTTATGTACTGAACTGAACTACTGATTATAATATTTAATGAGATTTTATTAAGACTTAACATAACAAGAAGGTATTATTTTCTTTATTGTAAAATCATCTTTAAATAGTATCATCAATTAGTTTGTATTTGCCTGTGTTTACTAAGAACAAACCCATAGCATCCCATAATAATGTTATTTTTTTAAATTTAATATTATGAGTACCTTGTTGCCGCATTTTCAATAATAAGGCCCAAGTATTTCAGCAAGATCATCCATCCATTTGACAAACTGTCCCATTGGGATGGGACTATTATCATCCGTGTCTGTAAACTCGCGTAGCATGTGGGAAGCAGTTAACTCCCCTGCAAACCACCAGCCAGTATATCGCAAACTTCAATGGGACCGCTCTTCTGGAAAGCTTGGTGATACGCTTGGGAACGATCGTCTTCTGAGCTTGAATACTAGGTCTTCATATTGCCGCTGTAATGCCATCTCTATGTACAGCGTGATACACGCGACAGTGTGATCTCAGTTGTTGACGTCAATCACCAGAACCTGCAAGACATGGCTCAGGTCAAATCCCATATCTATGTCCAACGTGATACACGCGACAGTGTGATCTCAGTTGTTGACGTTAATCACCAGAAGCTGCAAGACATGGCGCAGGTCAAATGCCATCTTTATGTCCAACGTGATACACTCGACAGCGTGATCTCAGTTGTTGACGTCAATCACCAGAAGCTGAAAGACATGGTTCAGTTCAAATGCCATCTCTATGTCCAACATGATACACCCGACAGTGTGATCTTAGTTGTTGACGTCAATCACCAGAAGCTGCAAGACATGGCTCAGGTCAAATGCCATCTCTATGTCCAATCCAAGTGATACACGTGACAGTGTGATCTCAGTTGTTGACGTCAATCACCAGAAGCTGCAAGACATGGCTCAGGTCAAATCCCATCTCTATGTCCAACGTGATACACGCGACAGTGTGATCTCAGTTGTTGACGTTAATCACCAGAAGCTGCAAGACATGGCGCAGGTCAAATGCCATCTTTATGTCCAACGTGATACACTCGACAGCGTGATATCAGTTGTTGACGTCAATCACCAGAAGCTGAAAGACATGGCTCAGTTCAAATGCCATCTCTATGTCCAACATGATACACCCGACAGTGTGATCTTAGTTGTTGACGTCAATCACCAGAAGCTGCAAGACATGGCTCAGGTCAAATGCCATCTCTATGTCCAGTCCAAGTGATACACGTGACAGTGTGATCTCAGTTGTTGACGTCAATCACCAGAAGCTATCAGACATGGCTCAGGTGAAGGGTGGTACTGTGCACCACGCAAAAAAAGTCTTTCGAGATGGTGCTGAGGAATTTGGTCGGGCGGTATTTCCCTTAGTTCATTGTTAGGTTTTGGGATTAAAATGACTAAACCGAGCCATGACTTAAGCTATATTCTCTCTACACAACAAGTCATTACCACCTTTTATCTTGCCGGACAGGAGAACACGAAATTTTCTTTTTCCTGGGCCAAATGCAGCAGATAATAATAATAATCAAACTCAAAGCACGGAAACTTAAATCTATGTCATAGAGCTGAGTTGGAGATCCTGTTCGTACCCAAGGCCTCCTTGCAGCTCGGCTCCGGCCGTCTTTTCCTGGTTCGATCGGTGCTACGAAGTAGTCTTCAAGGTGTCTCTCAACTGCAATGTCCTTTTCGGCTTCAACTGAATGTCTCGGCCTAATCATCGACCTTGCATATCAGTTTACCCTGGGAATAACCAGCGTTATGTTTGTGAGCTGAAGACAGAGGCGGTGTATGGAAAGGGCCTCTCGCTCGAACGCCCTCAGATGGTTTCCAGGCTAGGCTGCATGTTTTGGAAGATTTTCCTTTACTTTTCAGTTAAGTCACTGAGCTTGATATTAAGTGCATAAACCTAGGAGTATGGTACCATCGCCTCCTGGTTTTGTGTTTCTTGTAGGCCTGAATCAGACTAGCCAGATTAGTCTGGGATGCTGATTCAGTAGCAATCAGAATGACGGTGCTTCGTTCCACTGTGCCTTTCCATACATCTTGGGCGATCTGTACTGGTTTTGTACTCAGAGAACTTTTGACACCACCCGCAAAGGTCCCCTAGGGTATTTCTAGCAGTGTTGAAGGTACAATTTGTTCCAGGATATGTTCTTTGCGTTCAAGTGCCGATGCTGGTAAGAATAGAGGAATGTGGACCTTGTAATTGTCAGCAACCTGGAACTTGGTCTGCGGCGCTTTGTAAATAGCGAGTAGAGGTCCTCTGCTCCGTGTTAGAGTTGAATAACAATGGCGTACATCGATTTTAGTTGTTGTGTTGGTGGTCGATGGGCTGGAAAATGATGTGTCTCTTCACCAGCATTGCCAGTCCTCGGTACGCTGCTGGTCCTTTCCACCGTCCATAAGACGTTCTTTCTGCAGGTAGGTGTGGTAATCTGGCAATGTGGGACCTTCAGTTAGCCTTGGGTTAACCTCGCTGATGAATACCACATTCACATCCTGCTCCCCTCAAGCACGCCCCCATACCACAGTGATGTGGCACCGTGTAAATTAATGCTAAAGACTTAATTGCAAAGATTACAAGGTTTATATTCGAAAAAAACTGTTGTTTTATACGCAAAATAATGTCAACATTGCAGACAAAAAATCTGTCTAACAGTCACATGTACATAGTTCTTAATTTTTGGAAGTGTGTGAAATTTAAAAAATCTCGCTAACAGTTATATGTACAAGAGACGGTTTGTAAGAATATTTATTGCCTTGTTGTGCAGATATGCCAAACACAAATGTCGATTATCTTCTAAACGGTAGACGATACAGAAACGACTGTTAGAGAGAACTTGTTCAAAAAAAAAAGAGGATCCTGATGGTATGGTCAGTGTAGATAGGTCCGTTTGACAGATAGGTCTGTTAGCAAGAACTGGGACGCTCTGAGCTATTCATTGTGTTGCCAAACAGTTGAAAAAAACCACAGAAGCAAACCCACAGAAAATAAGTTAAAAAAAACACGACCATAATACAAACATTATAGACAGGTAGTTTCTTGCATGGGTAATAGATATTTTAAAATAGAGTGTTGTTCAAAAGCCCGCTTTCCGGCAGTTTGCCGCCCGTCCGGTCGACACAGGAGGTTATTTTCCGCGCCGCCGCCCGCCGTATCGACGTTGACGCTCACCGGCATATAAATCTCTCCGAAATAATTAAACACGACTTGGGACGATTCAGCAGACGACAGCCAAAAATTTGTGTATAATAAACTGCCCGAAATAACTTCGTGATCGAATGAAGTTATTTTCGAAGTGGAAATTGCGAAATATTTTATCAGAATCTTCAAAGCTAGGTAAGCTAGGTCAATAAATTTTAAACTTCTGTAAATATTGTAAGTCCAAATTACAATTTTTTCTAAGACAATTTAATGAGTTCTATATATCTATCTTCTGAAGCAATAAAAATGTAGTTAGTTATTTATAAAAAAATATAGGGGAAATATGATAATTTTTTTATCATTGTTATTTGACACCTATGTCAGCTATTCAGACTGAGGATCTAGCTTTACATCTAGCTCTAGCATAAAACAAAATCACCCTTTCAAAAAGGAAAATGATAGCGACTTCTTGCGTTTAATAATAATAGCACAAAACCACCATCTATAAACCAGATCAGATTCCTAAGTCCACAACGAAGGAATCTGACGTGGGTCGCGTAGATATCCGTGTTTATCAAGTGTGAAATAGGTACCCTTTAAGTGTCCGTCTTTACACTGCAGTGTATCAAACCCGACCAGACTGTGGCCCACATTGTGAACGACTGCTCACTGCATCGCTTCCCTGGTGGCATGTCCAAACTACATCAGCTCACCCCAGTGGCCAAGGACTGGCTGCTAAATCTGAAAATTGACATAATAATATAGGATCTACTCAAAAAACGCCCTACGACATGATGATGATGAATGTATCAAACGCTTAAAAAAGGAGAATCAATTCAACATCACAGGCGTGTCTGTGAACGATCCTTTACAGTCAGAGGACGCGCTAGGCGACCACCCTACCTTCGAAGTCCAGGGCCAATCCTTATCATCTCAAATACATATACCGAACATATACATGTACCGAAGGGCACAGATCCAGTACGGATTGATCAACTTCACAAACAACCTTTGAATTTCTTCGTATGTGTGTAGACTTTCTCACGATGTTGTCCTTCACCGTGAAAGTGTCCATATACAAAAAACACATTGGTACGTGGTGGGATTCAAATAACCACCTCCTGCACAGGAGGCAGTGCCCCTATACACCATAAATCTTATGGGACACCACAGCCAATAACCTTCCCAAATTCCATCTTTCATGAATTCCAGCTCCCTTTATTATAGCTTCTAGTCAAGCCTGTGTCATCTCCCAACTAGCAAAATTTTCGATATACAGCTATTATTAGCTGTATATCAGCTGTAGAAACAGTCGCATATCTATTGTAAACAAGCTTATATCATGCGAATTTGGCCCCACTTTAATCGCTATTAGGAGATATATTAGATATATTAAAGCTCCGCTTAGGACTACTGGGAAACAAATCATTTGTATATATGTGTCCTTCTGAGCTAGTTGGTGTTAAATCAGTGACAAAAATTCAATTGTGTCACAATTAGGAAACAGAAGGGTCGCAGCTAACGCTGATTTACAATAATTTGATTACAAATTGTTGATTGGGATTCTATAATAACACTTTTTTTGTTTTGTGCGGACTTGTGCGTGATTTGGAACTCTGACAGGATTTTATTAAATTAAAACCAATAATATTGGTAAGTATCTTTATAATTTCCTCCATCTTGAAATCCATCGGTAAAAATTGACCGTATATTTTAAGTTTTAGGTGAAATTCATTTGCGCTTGCAATTTTACTGATAAATGGGTACCATATTATTACTGTATTTTTAATGCCCCCCTCGAATTAATAATATTTATTAAAATTTAAATATTTTTATTAATTAGGTATTTGCAAAGACATCTATATACAACTAATTAGAGTTAAGGGAGCTGCTAACCAGAAGATATACAACATCTCGCCGCCATTACGGTGTTTAGGGTTCCTCACGTTCAAATTAAATAAACCTTTGATATAGTCCGGTAAATTCAATGTTCTTTCCCTTCTTCTGCGTTTATAAGATCCACCTTTCTTGTAATTACTCCATTTTTGATCCATGTTTTTGCACAAACTTGGAAAAATAAAAACTTGTGAAATAAAATATCGTCACCGTCAGCCATAAAATAATGTTTTGCTACAATTTGATGTCAAGAAATCCAATATGCAGCAGAAAGGTGACATATACGCCCATTTTTGAATAAATATGCATCTTTTTAGCGTTACATTAGAGATAAGAAAGTTAATATATTGCCAGTGATAAATGAGAAATATATTATGCTGCATTACATCTATTGAGTGGTAATAAAGGTTCAGTTATCATTAATATAACGCAAGCGATAGTGGATATACATATAGAGCATATCTGTGATAAAACAGCTACTGTGACATCTATTATATCACTAGTTAGCTGCAAAGGTTCTAATATAACACTGGCTATATATCAATGATAGCAGAGCCACATAAGTTCATATTTGCGTTATAGTAGTATCATGAAAACACTAATATACAACATAACTGCTCTAATTGAGGTTTTGAGTATACTATTTTACAACAGTGTTATATGTAATGTAAAAGGCAGCTATGTAAACGTTTATATCGTAGGTTATAATCCCAATTAGGCTGTATATTGTTATACAGCTATCTGGTGTCTCATATCACATATATATCACTAGCAGCCATAAGCGTTACTTATTTACAACTTTAATATCTCTATGTAGCGATAAGATCTTGCGATTTTGCACAATTTTGCTAGTTGGGCTGTATCGATCAAGACTAGGTATAATAGGTAGACTCAAGAGCTAACCCCAAAAAAAGGGAATAAACACCTTACAAATCTGCGTTTTAAAAGGCACTGCTTCACTAGTCGGTAAAAAGTAACTTCAAAAAAACTTCATTAAGTTTGTAGGTACGCTTTGATGTGAAAGGGTTCCTTCGGTAAAATCAACCGCAGTGGCTTTTTCACGCACGTGCAGGAACAGAAACGTCCCGGCCTTCGCAGCTACCTATATCTTTGCGCACGGAATACGCCACCGACGTTACACATTTCCTACCAAAGAGTATTTGAAAGTTATAAAATATATTTTCGAAGAAGATTTTAAAAAGTTGTATAACGTAATTTTGAGACTGACAAAATATTGGTTAAGACGAAAAAAAACTTTTAATTCGCGTCACTAGGTCAAAAGTAACTATAATTGGCAGCATTAGTTTTACTTATCTTGGGTTTGTACGCCTAATAATATCATTAAAATTATGGGTTGAGGTAGGGGTAGTCAACCTATTGTCTAAATTTCAATATACCGAAAGTTTCAGTGAACTCCGCTTGGTGTCCTCAACTCCTAAACTCCTATAAGTTGATAAAGATGAAACCCACCCACTAACACAATTCCAAAATAACAAATTATTTTACAGTATGCTTATTGCCTAGGATAAGAAACAGCTAGTACATTCTATGGTTCTTTGTTAAGAACCTTTTTTTAGTTCTAAAAACAAGTTCACACTACGTCGCAGAAGACCGGCGATTATTTTTCAATTCGCTAAAATCACTCACCGCACCGACCATTCCTCACTCACGTACGAAGAGAAAAATGTCTCTCGGTTCCAGCGCCCAGAATAGACCCCAAAGGCAATGCCGAATATTTATTGTGAAGTACTTTTCTATTGAGCACAGAATGATAAATATCAAGCGCGCGTGATGAATAGTAAGATTTGGGAGCTCGGAAGCAATTTTTTAAATAGAATCGGTTCGGTTTGGAACTCTTGGGGTTATGACGCGATTTTTTATACGTATCGAGTAACCTCTGTGAATATTAACTAAACTATTGTGACCTAGTTGTAATGGCAAGACTAGGCAAAATGCTATAAGCAAGCAACAACAGCGATTTTATAAAACCTGATTTTTAATCTGCAATAAAATGTATCATTTTGCGAGGACAGTGTAGGTAGGTATATAAGTCTCCTAGTTTAAATGTAACCAAAACGAATTAATTGAGTATAAAAACCAGTGGAAGGCCTACCATCAATGATGCACATATCAATAAAAACAGACAGCTTCATTAGGTAATTGCTGTATCTGAGTAACAGCATTATGCGAATCTGTCTAAAACAAACACTGACTAACAAAATTTTACATCACAAAGAACTAAATTTGAATGCCACGTGCCTAAAAAAGGAAACATTTTTTTTATAAAGGTAACACAATGACGTCAAAAGCAAAAGGCTGTGCTCCTACTGTTTACAAAAGTCAACAGTTTCGTCAAACACAAAATGGGTTGAGTTTGAAGTGTTCCACATATTTGCATTCGAAAAATGCACACACAGCTTTAAAGGAGGGCCAAACAATGCACTTCACTATAAACTTATTTTCATTTTTTCAACTCTATGTTGAAGTATTTTCAGTTAAGCTCAGTTCAGAGACATAAGTAGGTACGTACAATTATTATTCAGAAATAGAATATTTCATAACAGCACCTGTGATATTCGTCTTAAAATTATCAAAAAAGTTGACGCCACAAAATATTATGTAATATCTAATAATATTAAATATTTTTGGACAACACGCATACCTATTGCTTCGATGCTGGGCTGGAGGTGATAGAAAAACATACAATGTGCCAGCTGATTCTCCACCGGGCATGCTGTAAAAACCAGCTAAGGGATTCGAGTGTTTCAGTGTAGGTATTGTAATTTAGGCGAAATGTTGACAACATTTTCACTATAAGCCACAGCTAAAGCAATACACAGTGCGTACTTTCTAAAAGACCCTCAAACCTTGTCATCAGACATAGTGAAGGTGCCTTTTAGGTGGTGTTTTACGCTCTACCTACCTCGTAAGGAACAAAGGCGTGACTTTATGTATGTATGAAAGTACCTATGTATGCATACCAACTTTTTAGCAGTTTCAAGGTAGTTTGGGATTCTATTCTTCAAAGAAATTTGATGTAGTTTATGATATCTTCTGGGTAAATACGTCTAATTTATAAATAGCTGTCATTTTCTTTTAGTTCAATCTAAGATTAAGAACTCTACTACTAGCAATATTATTTACACTCATTTCAAAGAAAATAATTAGCCACAGGAGTATAACTGCAACTGTTCTAGGAAAGGAAATTAAAACTTACTTTCAACTTTCATTCGAGTCTTACTTGAAGAAGAAACTCGTGAAGGAACTACGGTTAAATCACCTCGTTAATCAACCGTTTAAGCGGGACTTAACTATAGTTTAAAATTACTCAAACTTTGATCCGTTGAGGGATCTTCAAATTAGTTTTTTTTATGACGAAACTTCGTACGTCTGACGAATTTTACTCAATGCTTGGTTGGGTTAGAGTTGAGTTGAGTTTGTTTCTATCTAAAGCTTTGGAAATTTAAAGGAAATGTAGTAATTTGTTTATTTAGTAGTATGTAGTATAGTTTCAAACTACCTACAAGTTTTGGTACAAAAATTTGGTACAATGTACATAGTATATTATATTACTCCGTGGTACAATCTAATTATACCTTTTTAGTTTTTAATATCAAATCAATGAGAAAGATGATTTATGGTCGTTAAATAATGTTTTCTGATAGAAAGTTTGATTGAAGTTTGGTTTACTAAACAACCTATAGTTTATTTTTTATTGATACTAGCAATTCAAAACTAATGTTGATTTGAAGGAACAATGTTTTGCTAAACTACATTTTGACATACAATGAGTCCGGCACATTATAGTGTATCGTACTACGGATCGGTATTAAGGTACTGTATTTAGAAGTAGGGTTGCCTATTCAGGTTCCAAGAATTACTCGCAGGCTAGCACATTCGACCCAAATTAATTCAACCCTTAAAGTGGCGTAGTGTCACTTCTAGCGTTTAAATGTACAAGTTAGAATTTTTTTTATAATTTTTTTTTGTTTTCTCTAGCGACAATAAAATTTTGTTCATAACAGTAAAAGCTTAAGTCATTTTGATATCAAACAAAATAATTAGCAAAAGTATAAATTCAAATCACTTCAAAGATCTTTTTTACGTATTATAAACTTATAAAAAAAACAATATAGGTACTTTAAACTTACTTGAAGCCTTATCTAACCGTTCCTACGGATATTAATTCGACGTTTTGATACTCTGCAAAATAATTAGAATTCCAAAACGAAGTAAACTGCCTTCAAATTCCTAATAAATAAACTAACATAGTAGCTTGCAGCCTTATTTAAGCCGCTTCTGCGAGTATCCTGTCCAGGAAAATTTGCAACACTCAATCAAAAAGCGCTGTGTTGCGGCTTCTCGTCTTCCTCTCTTATAGTTGTAGCCTGGCCGGTGACTAAAATGACCTACCATAGAGGTCAGTATAGAGAAGGGCTCAATTCTCAAATATTTTATTGCTTCTTGTTGTACAAATAGGTCTTATAATAGACATATTTCACATCATTTCCTTTCTCATTTTGTATCACCTGTGTTTTTTTCTTCAGTCTTTTTAGTCAGTGGTCATGCTATACCCGCCATCACTCGCACCCGACCCTGGCCCAACAAAATGTACAAGTGACAGAGTACTAACGACCATGTGATTAATTAAACCTTTTATTGTTAAACGCGAAACATACCACAATGCATGTACACTGTCGATTTGTTAACTGTCAAAATGATCGTTTTTCGCACCGTTAAATGTGCCGAGGCTGAACCGATAAAAAATGGCTTCCCGATCGGATATTTACAGTTGAATTACAAAACGTTTCTTTTTTCAGACTGAAAAATATAGTGTTGAAAATTGTTGTACCTTAAATCTTAAATGCCATTCAAAAATGTATTGCGTTCTTTTTAATTTCAATATTTTTTATTAGACAGAACAAGTCACCCACCTAGTAGACAAGTCTACCTACTTACTCCAAGATATTTGATCAAATCCAACTTTGACAGCATTGAAGTAGTTACCTAAGCTTTAGACTCAATACCTAATAACTTTTTTTACAAAGAAACGAAAACATTTTTGAGTTTGTTTAGATATTACTTAGTAGGTAACTTCCATGCAGGACTGGGAGTGATAGAATAACATAGAATGTGCCAGCTACATCTCCTCCCGGGCATGCTGTAAAAAGCAGCTAAGGGATTTCGAGGGTTTCAGTGTGTTGCAATTCAGGCGATGGGCTGACAACTTGTCACTACCGCAGCATTAAACAGATCTATCTTAAACAACCCTCAAAATTTGTCAGACGTAGCGGAACGACCTTTGTTTGGGTCGTTGACGCTCTGCCTACCCCATCAGGGACAAAGGCGTAATTGTATGTTATGTATATAGGTACCTAAGCATCAATGGACATCAAAATGTCGTTGTTACATAAATTATTTATAAGTCTGCAAAAAAGTAGAGATTAATTATTTAAAATTCATGATGGTCAATGATTCATTTTAAATTCTAATTATAAAAAGATTAAGAAAATAATTGGATCGAAAGTCCCTCTCAGCTCTGAGGCAAAAAAAAAAAGCTTGCAAGTACCACGTGTAATTACGTCGGTAAAGTTACTAAACACCATGTTCGAAGTTTAAACACATCCCAGTAAGGTACCCTCTGATATTTCCACGTAGGAGAAACTCTGAGCAGGTAACAAGTTTCTCGAGTTACCTTTTCAAGTTATCTCGGTAATACCTTATTAATTTTACGTAATACCTAACATGTATGATGGTTCATCTGCGTAATATTTGTAGTCTTTGCTTGAACATGTGGACATATAGATTATGTTTCTGATTTACCTCCAATTTGTCACTATTTTGATTTGTATTTATTTATTCAACATTTTGTTGTACCTACACAGGTTTCTGGTTTCAACATACACAGAACAATCACATAGGAAATCAAGACGATGCAAAATCAGCCTTTCCGTACTTTGCTCAACATTGCCTTTTAACTTTTTTTACCATAGCTATAATGTTTCCTGGAACGGATAAGCTTCTTGATGACAAATGGTCATTTGTGGTCTATTAACAGCTTGTTTGTTCAGTAAACAGCAAAGGTATACGCCATATGAAACCATTAATTTATAATAAGGTTTATCACGCTAGCTTATTTGAACATTAAGGTGTTAGCACACTTGATTATTATCGGTGCACATTAGAGTACAGGGGCATTTAAATACTGATTTTGCTGATGAGGTGAATCCAATTCATTTTTTTTTTAATTTGTTTAAAGAGTTCAGTTACAAAAAGAGACTTTAATACTATATCCTCAAAACAAGGCTTGATCGGTTTTAATGAATTCGGATTTTACATTGTCACTTTCTAAAAGTCGAACGTCAAAATCCTATAAGGGCACAACGCCGTCGATGTTTAATTTCCAATAGTTTTGCGATTTCAAACTGATTTTTTACCGTTCCATCAGTAATAATAATTCATTCTTTTTAAAACGAATTATAAACCTTAAGAATGTGGAACACGAAATGGTATTACATTCCTCGCATTTCTCTATGATATCACATAAAAAGCAGGTTTCACTCTTTACTGCTTTCAGTGAAATGAAAATTAGCGATATAAATTTATTCCGTAGAGAGAGATATTTCCGTTGAAGCAGCAACGAGAGTAGAATATTGCAAGATTCTTTTATTATTTTATCGACTTGTCAGAGAAAATAGAACCTGAAATCCAATAACGCGAATGCGATCTGTTTTCGTATTTTTTATGAGCGGCGTGACTGGCAAGTGAAAAACAGAAATAGATATTCAAAAGTAGCAAACTTCTTCTTCTGTCTTATGGGCTTCGAGTCAATCGACCCGATGAACCCTGGTGTCTACTATATATTTTGTCTGATGGTAAGCGAGCATCATCTGCGACACTAATGTCATTCAAGAGCAGCAACTGCCTCTGTGGCTTAGTCTGAGCCTTGGGGTCCCGACTCGAAGGATAGTGGACCATGGAAAAAACACTATCACTATGTAATTTTGTGAGATATTCCCCAGTTTGCTTACTGCAAGAAAATGGACTTTATCTTCATAGGAAACGTTAATCCGTCGGTCTCGGTCGTCGTAAATTTTATCTTTATTCACCTCCGGATCTATTTATTACTGATTCAGTCCTGGAAGGAAACGTGATGCATTTAATATAATTATGTCAAAAACACTACTTCCGTCCTAATATTGCCAACTGAGAGTAAATGTCAAAGGGAAATAATAATAAACTGAGTGTCCAGTAAGTGCGACCGCAATCTAATCTACGGACCGAAAATATTAGGCCACTATTCAATTAGTTACGCCGTATAGCCGTACTTATTCAACAGCCACACTATTCGTAAATGTCACAAACCACAGCTTAAATAAATCCTCCCAATTTCAGAGCAGCTGAGACCAGAAAACCTAAAGTTCTGACAAGAAAGTCGCTACACTGTGACAACTAATTTTATTTTTACCATGGCATATTTCAGGTCGCCATGGCTTAGCCTGTGTAATTTGCATGGCCACGTAATAGTTTTCTGGGGCATAATCGTTGGATATTATACCTAAATGACAACATGCACTTTGCCTTATCAAAATGACCTACCGTTCCTTCATGGTAATTTCTGATACCGTGCTTGAAATAAAATTTTAAGACTAGAAATTGTAGAGCTAAATTTAAAACTTGCTTTTATAAGGAAAAGGTGACTTTTTAAATTGAAATATAATTGGTATTTAGTAGCTTTAGTGTTTCTTTATGATTTAAAATTTTGTTGAAATAATGTCCCGTTAGCTGCTTTGGTTTTTATAACGACCCATCTAATGCTTTAAAATCTAACACTAGCGAATACACCACTTTCTAATGAATAATAGGGTTGACAACATACTTAACTGTAAATGTGATTGGAGTCAAATAGTACATTCGCATAATTTGTGCAATTATTCTGCTATACATTATCAGGTATCTTGAAATCAACCTCTGTCTGTTTCTTTCTAAAATTCTATCGTTTCGATTGCTTTGACGATGGTAATTGATGGATGTCGTTTGAAGGGGAATGAAGTTGAACACGACAAATATTATTTATATTCCATTTTGCTTGATATGAAGGGGCTGAGTGATTTGAGAAATTCAGTGGTATTTGAATTATATTCGGGGTTTACCAAAAAGTAGGTACCTAGCATGGTTCTTTTAATTACAACTTCAACAAATTATTTTACGCGAATATAGGTATTTTTCTTTAATTCCGATGAGACTACGCGTACGTATTAATAAGTTGTATACGAGTATGAAATGTATCGCTGATCCTTACTAACTTTTTATGCAAAAAGTTTTAAAGTACTATTTTATGTACTTATTATTCCTTTGTTGATAACCAAACAACAACAAACCTCAAAAATATCGCCAAGCAAAATATAAAAATAATGTTGTTTCACTTTATAAAATCATCCGTTGAATATCAAAGTCAATCTCCTGTTCATCAAAATCCACAACCGGATCTTACTTGTATCCGTTATCGCTCTGAAACCATGTATACCTACCCATCAGCTGTAATGAATTCCGTATTGACGCCTGTGTTTGTACTCGTAGTCCGGTATCGGAGAAGACGCATACACATGTTCAGACACATAAATCTACATCAAAGATGTTAACGACATTTGGTTGCGATATTCATTTTTTATAAGAAATAAATTAATGTTGTAGTTATTCGGTTAGGTTGCACATTTAAAACTAAAAGGTATAATCCCTAATTTTTTTTTTTTTTTATTGAATCGGTACCATTGTAGTACCTAGTGGTAGCCTAGCCCACCGATGTAAACCGTACATGTATTGAGCGCATCTATTTGCATGCTGCGCCACTGCCAGTCTCTGACGAATGACGCGATGTGTTTCATATATCAATAACAAAATGGGATTTACTAAATACGTAGCCAGTGTTGTCCGGTTGTAGTGTGTGTTAGACTAGATGTTTAATAAGAAACTAGTAATTATGATTTTATGGAACTACACATTTCTCCCCTGGGTAGGTGGCAGGAAAAGGAGACCTACTTTATACTATTTTTAATTTATAATTTTTTCATCGTCTCTTACCTTACAATCCTTGCCTTACAAAATCCTTCTCGAACAAGTTTTATCTGTACTGTCTTATAAATAGTATTTATTCATATCTGACTCAAAGTTATTTTCTCGCAAGGTCTAGCTGTTAGGAACAACTTTGTTGTTTAAGTTTAGACACTACGTCAACCAGAAGTAACATAAGTAGGCTAGTATTTTTATAATGATAAGAAAAGAAATCTCATTGAACATTGAATCACGCTGTAGTCCAGAGGGGTAGTAATATTCGTTTACCCTTCTCAAACAAGTTTTATCAGTAAGTACTTCCTTATTTAGCTGACACAAAGTTGCTCCCGTTGTTCCCGTGGTCAAGCAGTTAGGAACAACTTTGCCGTAGTTTAGACAGCCAATATTTGCATTTGACACTTTGATATTGTTAATGGATTGTTATAAGAGTTTGTTACTGCTAGGCAACAGAAAAAATCTGCCATTACGTAGTTTGGTGGGAGCGGTATACCTCTATTACCTTTCTTGCTCGTTATTGTAGCTCACTTTCTCGTCGAATTGATCACCACTCGTCTAGATACGAATCAAGTGCTGGCAGACCTAATTAATTAAAAAACTATGAAAGATATTTTGATACTTTACACATAGGTGTTAATTCTCACTACGACTCGTTGCACCACGAAGTAACAGGCTGCTTTTGCAAATTAAAAATTTATTTATAAGTATGTATCATGCTCTTGAATAGTGCGCGACGCGTCGCATTGCGTTGCATGACCCTAACGTAAAATAAGTATTTGCGACCCGATTGAAATAGACCCACAATGACCGCAGAATGTGCGTTCCAGACGAACACCTTGACACCTAATAACAAGGTCATGTCTAGTGGTGTAAAACTTACTGAGGGTCGTATTTATAAAGCGATCTCAAGATTGAGAGCAATATTAAGTATGGATTTGACAGGCCGTTTTGTACTGAAATGACATTTCTGATACAAACTCAAACTCGCTGTAACTCTTGAGAGCTGATTATAAATACGGGCCTGAATGTTTGAGTACTCAAACTATTTGGGGTTCGCCAGGATAAGTTGAGTATACCTATGTAAGGACAAATAAATTGATTTATTTTTTTCTTAGAGTACCAACCATATCAAACTGGGAGCTACATTCCTAAAAATATTCAAGTACCGGCAATAAATTTTATGAAGCTCAGTTTTGAATGCAAATGGAAGTGAACTTTTTTTTTATAGCATTTTTAATACCAGACTCGTGAAAAACCTTTGAATTTTATACTTTTTGTAATAGTTTTATGTTTGTTTATGATAATATGAACTTTCTGCAGCATTACATAAATTACACTTCTAACAAAAATTCAGTTACATTCACCCCAGTCGCAGTTCAAAACCTGTCGATATAAACTTTTCCCGCAGGCAGTTAATTTTATCGAAACAAGCCCACAATTAGACGTGATTTCGCGCCTTCGCTGAAGGTGTTTTATTGCTGCACCGCGCAAAACTTTCCAGCCAGTTACCGCTTACAAGTTTCACTTTACACGAAAAACGAAGACGAAAAAGAACCTAAAATCTCAAACAGTAGAGTTCCAAATACGAATCTTTGATAATACAAAATGATTCAACAAAAGAATCTTTATTTCCAAATGGTAAAGTTCCAAATTCAAACATTTGATTTTTCCAGCAACAGCGAGATTTGGTGCCGTTTATCTTTTTTCAGTGGATTCTTTGCCGTACCCGAAATGGATTTGCACTGATGCAGAAATAATTGGTTAGCACCGTTTCAGGGTTAGCGTTACGTTTCATAGAATTCTATAAAAGACTTTTAGCTTATTTCAAAAATATTCAAGAGCTTAGCCAAAAGCAAGATATTCTGGCATGGTATCGTACCATGTTAGAACTCTAATTGAGTTCCCCGATTTTGGTATCCTAAATATCATGTCAAAATCCTTGCCACACTATCCATGCCGAGTGGAACTCACTGTCCGTTTATAAACCTAACCATCCGCTAATTTTAGTTGACGAAGGCCCGTCTCCTGAAGTACAGCAAATCGATGGCACTAAAATTACCCCTAATGAAGCCTGATGCCAAACTGCGACGAGAATGAAATGAGCCTCGTTTGGTTATAATTTCTGAACTGGGAAAATATACGGGTCACTGAATAAACAGATGAAACGGAGGCATGTCATTCGGCAGTCACGCATGGGAGAACAAAGTCATGCGGCATGCCATTGAAATGATCAAAATTATCGGCCACGAATGTCTTTTGGGCTCTTTAACCAATTATACTTACGTACATTTGTGTGATTGTGGAAATAAGAAGCTATAGGCAGTATTAATTATAGATACGAAGATTAATGCAGGAAATTATTTCCTAAAATTACTTAACGCCTAGGTACCTAACCACAAAATAGAAGAAGCTGGCTACTTAACTAATTATACTACCCACATTAGCAGTATGATATGTGCACGTTACAAAAACAGCAACGTACACATTTATATTTACACTTAAAAATTCAATAAAGTAACAAGTTCAGTGACCGAATAATTATTACATTTGTTTGGAAAGTGAAATGCATAAAGCGAGCAATGTAGTGTTTTTACCTGTCATATAAATTATTATAATGGCCACGGAGTGTGACATTACCAGAAATGGGCGGTTCAAACCAGCCAGATATTAAGTGCACGCGCACTTAACAACACGGCATTATTAATAATTTAGATTTTATATTACTGTGCTTATGCTTTTTAATAATTTAGATTTTATATTATACTTCTATGATAAAATTCTCCTTCGATTTTTAATTTAGTGGACGTGATTTTTTTATTAAATACTGACACCTTAACACAAAACATCAGAAACTGAACTTTTAAAAAATATGAGACATAGAAATGATTAATATTCAATGTTTTTGTAAAGCAATCAGCGACTGTTTACTTCATAAAATATGAATTGTTTACACCTGCATCTCTATTAAGACAAGAAACGTGAAACGTGTTCTTGTGATTTTAGATCTAAATAATGAACATGCAAAATTAAAACAAACACTCTGTCTTTGCCTTAGCAAAAATTTAAATAGTTTTTTTTTGGCCAGTTATTTTATGATTATCCGTTCTAAAATTAAACTTACTGAAACTGCTGTCAAGTAAGTATCCTTCAGGATGTTGATGATGATAAACTGCCACTTTACGGCGCTCGTTACACATTATTAAACTGCTCCATCTCAATCCAGACGGTCCGTTTGTTTAGGCTCCCTGCCTGTGTGGTCTAGTCGTCTGCGCCATGGGCTCTCGACCTGGAGGTCCCGGATCGATTCCGACGGTGGCAACGATTTTTTGTCGTTGTTTCTTGTCTCTTTCTTATCGTTTTTCAAATCGACGAACATCTTGATGGACCCCGGTGACAGAGTTCTTAAATTCTGCCTATCAGTAACAACTAATAGGCCTCAAATATGGTCTGTGTAACTATTACTATCAAAATAAGCGACTGGGCCGAGGCGACGGCCGAACGTGCTCTCCGAAGCACAGATTTATTTCTTTTGTCCTAAAATAACTGGCTATCCTGATTGTCCGAAAAGAAAAAAGGAAAATACAACAAATGATTCTAGTTTGGTAAGGAAATTGCAGGCTATGAGTGTGTTGTTGTTGACTATCTGATTGTCTGAGAAGTAAATGGCTGTTGTTGGATCAATATTATGGCTAACACCATGTTTATTTTGATCTCTATGAGTATGGCTGAAATCACTGAAAATCGGTTGAGAGGACTTTAATTATTAAACTACTCCATCTCAATCCGCAGGGTCCGTTTGCTTAGGCTCCTTGTGTGTAACTTTATGTTTATCTTACCACGTAAAACAATTTCAATTACAGTATTGTTTTTCGGGTAACACGTCCAAAAAGGTAAATCATGCTCGCACTTGACAATTATGAAGTACTTACCTACTTATGTGAAAAATTGAAAATACGAAGCTGGCTACGAAATGGGTCTATAAGACGTCCTGTCATCCTGTGCTTGTCCGTTAAATAAAGAAATATAAAAAATAAAAAATAATGCTTTTTAATTTTTATATTTCTTTTTTTAACGAACATTATGTTAAATTAGGATCAGTAAAATATCATAAACTGATAGCCTACTGCATCACAATTTCACCCACATGTCAATGTACAGGCAACACCATCTATTTTATTTGAAGAGTTTTATCGTGGAAACTGTTGAAAATTATTGAAGTTATAATTCTTTAAGCGCGTTATGAAAAATCTGTAACACAAAATTACCACCCATGAAGTTGGCCGCAAGTCATGTTGAAGTTAGCCACGAAAGAGACACAGAACCTCTATTATGAAATATGTCAAACTCACGTACACGCACCCACTTTTTTAAAATATTCTTTCTGCGTATTATCACCAGAATCCGTCCAGCTGTTTCAGCGTAAGGATACTATACATAAAGTTTCATGTAATACTTGTGGGATTTAATATAAATAGAAAGAGTTCATCACCCTCTACTTATACAATAGGTAGAGTATTAGAGTGTAGATCACGCAAAGTTTTATCAATTATCTAATTCGATAGGCCAGGACAAAGGATGATAGCTTGATAAAGCCATATCCCGGTGAAATGGAAACCCGAAGCCGTAAACTCAAGAGTCAAAGGTCACACGACTCCAGATTAGTTTCGTGCACATGTTAACTACCTACTTGTTTGGGAGGTGTACGGTGACCAAGTCATTGGTTGTTAAATCCGAGACCAGACTTTCCTAAAGTTTATTCTTGGTACTCAATTAATTTTTTGAAACCTGACCCTCAAACAGAATTCAAGCTTTATTTTTTAGGTCTCTACATTTTCATAAAAACCAACGCACCACGTGTAATAAGAATATATTTAATTAAAATAGCCCGTATTAATAAATTAGTCTTGAGAATGACAGTGAGTTTGAGTTTCAACTTAACAGAATTGTCATTTCGGTACATAACGGCCTGTCAAATGCGTATTTAATACTGCTCTCAATCTTGAGATCGCTTAAAGGACATATATTCACATTTGTGTAAAATCAGAGGTAAACAAGCATTACTAATAAATAAAAAATATTTTGTAGTATAATAATACTACTTATAAACGTTCTTCATCATCTCCACTTACTGCATTTAATTTTCCTGGTATACCTCCCGGAGAGCGATTTTAATAAAAAAACACTTAGCGTGGTATCGAATTTCCGTACACCGCTTTTTGTGTTTAACAAACAAAATCCATCCACAGCTGATATTATAAATTCGAAAGAATCTCTGTTTGTCTGCCAGGTTCTTTTTACTCTTTTAAGCCTAAACAGCGAAACAGATTTTGATGTTTGGCAGGATGATAGATGGTGGTAAATCTGTAGACGGAAATAGGCTACCTTTTACCGCGGGAAAGTAGTACTTTATTAGAGTAGTTTCACGCGGGTGAAAACGCGGGTCGAAAAGCTAGTAGGTTTTATAAAGTTTGAATCTGATTCCCCGTCAGATTGGTGTACCAGACACACATTAAGGAGTATCAATCCTTACATTTTAATAAAAAACACTTAGCCGCCGTATTGAATTTCCCTACAACACTTTTCGTGTTTAACAAGTAAAATGGGTTATAAATAATACCTACTTGCCGTGTTCCGTCTGATTCCCCGTCAGATGCCAGCCATCAATTACCTGGCCCATTCACTCCCCGGTGGTGTACCAGACACACCCCTTAAGCGAATTCTTCGTGCAACTTTAAAATTTCTTTCGCAAGAATACTTAATCTGAATTATTGATATTCTGTGGTTATGAATAGTAAATAATATTTCATATAATAGTCCCTTCTTCTCGGCCTTTTCAACCGGATTTTACCCGAATTTTACCCGACTTGAGACCCTCAAGGAAGGGGAGGATCAGTTTCCTTTTTCTGGTTATTCATACTTCTCGGCCTTATACTAATATTATAAAGAGGAAGAATTTGTATTTTTGTATGTACGTATGTATGTCTGTTACAAATAAACTCAAAAACTACTGGACCGATTTTAAAATTCTATCACCGTTAGAAAGCTACATTTAGCACGTAACATAGGCTACTTTTTACTGCGGGAAAAAAACTGATTCCCACGGTCGCTAAAATCTCATTTAGCCGCGGGTGAAACTGCGGTGCAAAAGTTAATTTATTATTTTCATTAGGTCTTCTTATTAAAATCTCTTTGTGATAAAAAACCTAAAAGGAAACGTAGCAGTGTAACCAGTATTAATGGACACAGATAAGCAACGGCATTACGAGCTGTGCATTCATCAAGAAACAATAAAACAACGCCACGGATTTTGTAGCTTGGGAAAGAATGGAAGTCGTGGTAAAACTATTTATGAACAAAATCTTTTATCTAGTATTCGTATATGCGCACAAAATCCCTAAATCTGGACTAAAATGA
This sequence comes from Scrobipalpa atriplicella, assembly GCA_029255725.1. Lineage (NCBI taxonomy): Eukaryota > Metazoa > Arthropoda > Insecta > Lepidoptera > Gelechiidae > Scrobipalpa > Scrobipalpa atriplicella. The sequence goes on from JARACY010000230.1 coordinate 39,734, forward strand.
TCACCCGTCATTTTCTGTCCTGAGAGAACAGAAAAGGATGTCAACAATTTTGGTTAAGATTTTAGTTAAGTCATGCTGTCTATGAATCGATAGCAATGTAAAACACTCGACTAAAATATAAAAATACTACGCGGCGTAGTAATGTAGTATTTAGGAGCTACGGCGTAGCTGTAGCTACGAGAATGATCTCGCGTGACTACACAAATAAATCTTATCCGAGCTTGATAATGATGATAATTATACGTTACATTTATTATTTATGGCCGTTTAGGATTATCCTGATAACCATTTCTAGTCGAGTTAGCATGTCGTGTTTCAGTTCTATTGAGACTACATACGTCAAATCTTTTACAGGGTAAGCAGAGCAACGACGGTTTAATAAATTTTGTTCACGCTGCTTCTACTAAGATTTGAAGAACATTTTCGGCAGATAAGAACTCTGTATTGTGTTTTGTTGTGGCACGCTATCAGCTCATCGCCTTATTTGCCATTAAGCCTTCGGGTCATTTTACATTTGAAGGTTATTTTTTAACACTTCTTACTCAGTATGGATAAAATTATTTTAAACGTACAGAAAAAAAATGAACATTTAATACACTGAGCGCAAAACTCTTTTGAGGATGGAAGGGTCTTACGAAGTTTCAAAACTATGGTCACCCCACCGTCACGAATCGCATACATGAAAGCATATTAAATTCAACTAATTTCGGGACAAATCGGCTAAGTTTCCTGAGTGGGGTACGAGAGGTCCTATGGATGGAGGCTCAAATTGTTATGATCCTACAATATTGCGGTGGTGGTGTCCCATACATTTGAATTATTGATGCCTCTGTTTGATGTGCGATAAAGATCTTGCTGGTTAGTTACATTACAATGAAATATTAAATTAAGATCTACGATTAAGATCCAGTAAAGTGTTCACTAGAAATAATAAAAAAGAGCGTATGTGCCGAGCACACCACGTGTTAGAAGTGAAACTTCTTTGACATTTCGACTTCCGACCCAGCCTCGTCATGCGCTACGCCGTGACGTATTTCCGTGACGCGACCTTGAAATTTTCCTCTCAACGCGCCTAAATAAGTTTTACTTTAAAAAGTAAATAATAATACTTATAAGACTTCCTCCAACAATTTAAAGTGTCACTTTAATGTAGTGTAGTTTAGAACAGCAAAAGTATCCCATGTGTTCAGTTGTTAAGGTCTAATTTCATTTGTGTTTTAAGCCATGTATTGGGTTTTCTTTTATTTTTGAACTACTATTAATCGTTTTTTACAAAGTAAATTTGAAATTTTGCCTTCATTCGGTGGAAATAAATGTGAATCAAAAATGTGTCTGCAAATTTAAATGTTATATCAATTTTGTATTTCGAAACGAAACGTATTTACTACGAAATTAATTACTAATAAATAAATATTACGATAAACATTAAAATTTCGACGAAGGTAATTCAAACGTTTTGGATTTTAAATTAAATCCACGTCACGGTACGTAACGACACACACGTCGTTCAAAGTAAACATATCACGAGTGTTTTAATATCGTAACGACTTTGATATGAGCAGAGAACATTATAAGACATTTTGTAAATTAATTTCGAACAGGTATTTATTTTAGTAAGCAATTTACTTGGTAAGAGAGGTTTCATCTTCACCCTTACCTACATTTCTGTTTAAGTGGTTAAATATAATAATTACCTGTAGGTATTTGCAAAAAAGAACTGTTGAAGAATTGAATACAGCAAATTTTTAAAGTCCCTTTATTAAATAAGGGATGTTGCTGCATAGGGGAAGCCCGGGCAAAGTGAATAGCCCAGGTAAAGCGAATAATGCATGTTGCTCCAAATCCACAACCGATGGCGGCACGATCGAAACACCGGCCGAAAGACCTCCCCCCGCGCGCCGCCATGACAGTTTGTTTGAAACAATTTGTGCAAGTGCTTCGATTTTGAACGAAAAAAAATATTTTCTCATGTTTTGGTTCGATTTTTGGCCAGGTAGGTGTTGATTTCTTTGTATTTAGTGCAGACTCACGATACTTGATAATTATTTGATCGATTAGGCATGTTATTAAGCCTCAATCACGATTTTCAAATCGACCCGGCCAGTATCTGAAAGTAGTAGGTACTTTAGTTTTTAAATACATGTGCCTAAGGGCAAAGAGGATAGGGCAAAGAGAATACTGGATTCGCTCAAGCAAAGCAAGATATCAGACCTCAATGCCCCAGGTCCGAGTAAAGCTAAAAAAAGAGGACAAAGCCAAGAGCTTCTTCGACCAAAACTAAGCAATCCGATTGGTTCTGCTTGAGGTGCTCTGAAAAGTATGAAGACCCACCAGCTGAGGACTGGATTCAATGCAGCCAATGTCAGAGATGGGCCCACGAGAATTGCACATCTTATGCGGGACATGGGAGTTACTTCTGTGAAGAATGTAATGATTAATCATAAACTGTAAGGCTATTCGCTTTGCCCAAGGCCCTTATTCACTTTACCCGGGGGGGTCGGGCAAAGTGAATTTTGGTAGGGGTTTGTTTTTCTTTAATAAAAAGATACTTACTGTTAAAATAACGAACTGTTACTTTTTTTGATAAATGTTGATTACATATACAATAAATATTTAAAAAAATTTACCCATATTTTCAATTATTGCACCACTTACGATTTTTTTTTCTTAGCCTATCCGCGCTGCCCGGGCTTCCTAGTTTATGACAATGATGCTTGATGCATTCTTATCTAGTATTTAACAATTTAATAATTATTTCTGAATAATGCTTGAATTGGTACATAGCTTCGAAGTATAGTCCACAGTCATATAAACAGGTGTTTTGTATTAATTGCTCGCTCCTGTGTTTAATCTTAAACCCATAGTGGCACGTGTTGTGTTTGGAAGATCATTAAAGCCATAGAGAAAGCAGTTTCAGGTAGCAGGATTGGTGAAATGAATACATTCGTCTTCTGGTAGGCTCCAGATGCTGTTTGTTTGTTTTTATTTCAGAGATCATTCAAAATCTGACCATTGTCGACCAGCAAACCTTACTGCCGACTTTGAAAAAATAATACAGACCTTTTCTTTATATCTGATATTCGGGTTTGAAGAGTATTTAAGAAGTAGTTATATTATCAACACAAACACAACTCACACAACTCTACTTTCGTTGGTTAATTCTTCATTCTTTATCATGAAGATACTTCTAACATTTATTTAAATTTACCAGGAAAAAGGTCAAATCAAAACCAGAAAGATCAAAAAACAACAAAACAATTTATACAAACATTGAAAATAAACATTTGAACGGTTTAGACACAACTCAATTTCACTTATATTAAGATTACATCCATTCTTACACGCACTATCATCAGTTACCCTCTGAAAGTGATAGATTACTGTACGCGTTAATGTAATGGAATATGTTTCTTTTAGCACAAAAATAATCTTCTATGGACCCACAACATCGCAAACAAAGAATATTAACAATTATGAAGGTTTTCGTATGACCACAAAATTATTAATTTATGATGAGAAGCTCTTTTTTTTATTTTGTTGCAATTATGAATAAATGCAGATTATGTATTGGCTGGCTAGAATCAACATTCTAGGCACAATAATGATTACCATTCCTTATCTCAATATTAATTGGAAAAATATCTCATTTCTTTTATGATTATAACCGAGAGAGAATTCAACACTAGAACAATTTAAGATTTACTCTTTTATCTTCTTACGATAGTTCATTATACAACTAGAAATTATTCGACAAACTTTGAGGGTGGGTTCAGTTCACGACACTGAACAACTCTCTCTATGGAACATAAGCCGTCAACTTTAAAAAAAAATCGTCCTCCCATACAAACGGCCCCGTCAGCTGACTGACTTCACTATGAAAGATTAGTTTTTTTTTCAGATGACCTATGTTCCATAGGGAAAGTTGTTCAGTTTCGTGGCCGAACTCACCCTCAAAATTTGTCGAATGATTTTAATTTCACCCGGTAGTTTATCGAGTACCTTTAAATACTTAGTGCAAGTTTTGGATAACTGCCAAGAATGAACCCGCCGAAGAAGAAACTTTTCCAAACTTTCTTTGAAACCACTTGACCACTGGCAGGAAACTTCTTCAGGCTTATAAGGAAAATAGATAAAACTTTTTTGAGAAGGGTTAACAACGGGTTAATGTACTGTTTATTTTTAAATTGAGATACAACTCGCTTCTATTGTGTAGATAGTAACGGCGTTATGGTCAGGTCGTAGACTCTATGGCTGTTTAATGTAGGTGCTGCTTATATAGTACAGTGTCCAATAAGTCATGAATAATACTTATAGGGAAGAATGTAATCATGAAATGGAATAACTTTTATTTGTAACATTTTCTCAAAATATAAATTTAAATTTTATAGTCCATGCTGGACTGGGAGCGAAACATAGAATATTCCATCTGCCCTTATCCTCCCGGGCGTGCTGTAGAAGTCAGCAAAACCGATTCTAGGGTTACAATGTATTGTAATTTAGGCGATGAGCTGACCTGTCACTACAGCGATACATTACAAATCTAAAATTGCCCTCATTTTTTGTCAGACGTGGCGAACGCGCCTTTTACGAGGCGTTTTACGCTCTGCCTACCCCGTAAGAGATAAAGGTTTGAGTTTATGTGTTCTGAGTCCTCGATACTAAATAACTAAACCAGCGAATGCTTTTGTTTAGGAGGTCTAATTTTTTTCATATTCCGAAGAAAAGTAACTTAATAAAACTGTGTAGTTACATGATTAGATTCTTCCTTATCCATATTATCTATAACTTATTGGACACCCTGTGTACAGAGATAAACTACCTACATTAATTTATGATGTTCCCAAATTGAGGGCCGCATACAGCCACCTCAAACAGAATGTGTTACGTCGAGTGATGAGACAAAGCATACACGGTTTCAGACAGATAACCCTATTCCGAGTTGAATCGGATTTGAAGATTTGTTCCCAAATCGAATACTGAGTACGAGGGAATACAATCGCCTGTTTTATTTGTTTTGTAAATAGCATACTTTTCGCTGAAAATATTTGACAAGATACATGGAGTTAAGGGACAGCTTCTCGCAAACTCGTAAGATGTGTCAACAAAACTGAACAACTTTGCCAAGGACATAAATAATTATCTGATCGTGATAGTCATAATAGTTTATGAAGAAGAATTTTTTTTTTTCGTTTCCAGAAAGAATTTCCTGGTGAAAGTTGTTACGTTTCGTTCACTGTTGCAACCCCTACTAGGTTGCTGGAAGCTGTCCCTTACACCCGGTATTATAGCTATTATATAATATCCATATCAACATTTCATATTTCTACGTGTTTATATTACTTAGTTATTTTTTATTGGTATGGGTAAAACAAACTACTTAACTTAAACATATCCCAACTTAATTATCTTCTTTTTTCGAAGTGTAAATAGCGGTGAGGAGTCTTTCAGGTGGTGAAATTGATTAATACTTACCTAGGTTTTAAAAATTAAATGACATCATTTCGTTCCCTTGGTAGGTAGGTATGCTAAGCATAATATCTGCCAACTTTGGTAATTTCATACGTTCACTAAAAACATGGCACAAACAAGTTTGACGTGGTCGTCTGTGATATGAATAGCCATTTTAAATTATACTTGCAGTTTGAGCAACACATGCCAGGACTAATTGAAAGCATTTTGCTGGATATGTGCAGTTTGAGAACTGACAGATGCTGACAGCTGAACAAGAAATAAGCGTGAATAAGCGATTCCATTTTACAAATTAAAAATTTGTGGGAATGGATGAGTAAGTAGTTTTTTTGGAAATGGAATAGAGTATCAGGATAGAAAATGGGGTGTTCATTTTACTATCCTTATCATTCATTGGGCAGTTTGTCGTGATTATAAATGCGCAATGATGTCAGTAAGATACTCTTTCAAAACCAAAACTGCCAACGCCACTTCATCCGTTATAATAAGGTGTTAATTTAAATGCGTGCCATAGCATAGATTAGAAACGATAAAGGATCATTATAAAAAATAATATGAGATATACTTTAACAAAAACTTAGAATAAAAAAGATTTTCCCATACAACATAATCACTTCTGTGCCGCACAAATTTCAAACACAGTGAGTGAATTTTTACCATTTTCGGATTATTATTTTATTTATTTTTGTAAGAGGAAGCCATTTTGTTAGTAGAATTTTTGTTTACTATTTTTATAATGATCCTTTGTCGATACTAAAACACCTACTGAGCTATTGGCACGCATAAAATGACCAACCGCCTGTATATTTGCTTATGTTTTTCTTATCCTGACCATTTAGAAGGTACCAGAGTCATAAAGTGCAGTCATCCCCTTATATAGGAACTTATTATCTGCCGTTGGACGCAGGCGACCCCAAATGACATTTTATGAAAATACTAGATGCTTTTATACCTGTTTTGCAACTGCTGTTTTTGATGCTGGACTGGCAGCGTTAATTCTTCTATGCTGGATTAGGAGCCTTAGAAAAACATAGAATGTGCCAGCTGCTTCTCCACCCGGGTATCTGTAAAAACCAGCAAATGGATTGGAGGGTTAGTGAGTGGTAATTTTGTTAGGCGATGGGCTGACAACCTGTCACTATGATTTACACATTTCCCTCAATATTTGTCACATGTGGCGAAAACGCCTTTACAAGGTGTTTTGCGGTCTGCCTACACCATGAGGGACAAAAGCGTGACATTATGAGTTGTGTGAATTTTTTGCAACTGATTTAATATTATAGTACATCATTATCAACGCGAGTTCAGCTAAATCAGAACGTTCAATCGTAAAATTTGATGTTATTTATTTTATTTGATTGATAAATAAGATAAGATAAGATTGATAAATAGATAAAAGTAGCTACGTCGATTAGAAAATAGAAAACCTTATTTTAATTTTGTCTAGGTATACGCTCATTATCCGTGTTTGTATACTCTACGGCAATTACTTTAAATATAGTGCACCATTGAAGACAAACAAATACATAAAATAATAGCTTCAGAATGACTATGGCTTTTTATTTTTTTAATGAGTGTCTAGTCTAGTCGTTGTACTTAAATCAATACCATAGAACTCTACCATGCACTGTTCGTACATACGAGTAAATAGATGCATTGAAGTCAATAATTTGTTTTAGTATTTTTTTAAATTATGTTTGAAATTTGTGATAGAGGAACCCTAAAACATCCTATCGGGAGTTTAGAAGCAATGTGCGAAAATTCATAAATAGCATTCTATTGTGGTATCCGCTCATGATAAATGTATTGCGCGGAAGACGGACTACAATGGTGTTTTGTGCATTTGATTAATGACAGGTTTAAAATGGCTGAATCGGTAGCCGCGGCCGGACAAAAAGCTGGACTTCCCGTCCAGGTCTTTCAAATACAGAGTACGAAAAAACGTGCGTCACAAAAATTGCTGGAAAGCATCCACATGAAATCTCAACTACTAAATAAACGCTCGAACCCCTACTATACCTAGTATTCTTTTTGAAATTATTAATAGTTTGCTAAACTCCTAGAAAGCTAGGATGTCCTTTTGCCTAGTTCGCTCAGTGCGGCCTAGTAATTCTGTTTGACAGGATATTTCCTAGTTCGGATATCTACCTTTTATCTATCTCTCACAAAGGAATTGTATATATATTTTTGCTCTGTGTTTTCTATCATGAGGGTAGGTAGGTACCTACCCATAGTATCATTTTATACCGGATTTAAGGGCAAACAGAATTTCCTGCTGAAAGTTGTTCAGTTTCGTTGACTGAGCAACCCCAATTAGTTCGCCTTAAACTGTCCCTTACACCCCTTTAAAGTCACATCACATCTTTATTTTATTTTTTACTTACCTAACAACTTCACAGATTAAAACTACTTATTTAGAAAAGACGATGATAAAAATCTAGGTTCATTAATTATATTCGATTTGCTCCACTCATAATCCTACATTTCAACACATTACTGGTGATTTCAAATAATTAATGAATCCTATAAACATTCACTCTCCATATTGAATTAACAATTTAAATTAATTAAGCATTTAATTCACCAAATTTCGGACAATATTACCAAAAATCTTACGCACCAATTATTAAAGCTGTTAGGCTGGATACCGTGAATTATGAATATTAATTAACGTTATAATACGTTTTCAATATTAACGAGCGCTTTGTTCCAATAACCTTACTTGCATATTGCTGGAAAGCTGGCCATAGATGAACTGGTAATTTTTTACATTTTTATTTGTGTTTTTGCACTTAAAGTGCTATTTTACACACAAATAAAAATGTAAAAAGTGTAGCGATATCATTTAAAGGCTTGAATTATTTCTGGAAAGAGAGACTAGTCATAATAGTATAGTTGTAAAATTATATGCAAGATGTCGCTAGTGTCCACTCAAAGACGCTCTAAAGAAACAACAGATCAACAATTTCACCGCTCAGGAGGAGAACCGTAGTGGCCTAGTTGGTTATGGCGTTGGGACGGTTTTCCAAAGACGCAGGTTCAAATCCTGTCTACGGTTGAAATTTTTGATTTGTTGTTTAACATATTTTGTGGCCCGGATGGTGTAGTGGATAGGGCCGCGGCCTTCTGTGCGGGAGGTCGTGGTTCGAATCCCACCACGTACCAATGTGATTTTCGGTTTTCGAATTTCATATCTACGTTTATTCGGCGCTTTTACGGTGAACGAAAACATCGTGAGTAAACTTGCACACACCTACGAAGAAATTCAAAGGTTGTGTGTAACCTATTCTAGGATTGGGTCTGGTATCCCTTCTTGGTTGCGGAGGTCAGATGGCAGTCGCTCTGTGTAAAAACCAGTACCCTCGTTCAATCCCCTAGATTAGGTAGCCGACCCCGAGAGATACGGGAAAAAGGCTAGGAAGATGAGTTGTTTAACATATTTTGGTAATTTTTTATACTCATTTCTATAGTAACACGAAAAAATCTATAGGTACTACAGTATTTGTTATTTTTTAATATGCATATTATATAAATAGGAACACCAACATGGGGTCTAAAATAGAGTTGGATTGTAATTCTAAAGAAGGACGTAAGACTATACCGGAAGTAAAAAAAAAAAAACCTGAAACCCATGAAACTTAACGACTTTTTCCCAAGGAACATTTTAAAAAAAGAAAATGGAATTGTTAAAATACAAAAAAAAAGTTAACCCTCCCACACAAGGTGACTCCTAGCCGTTGACACCATTATTTGTACGGGAGGACCGTTTTTTTATACGTTTTTCGACTTCTTGGGGAAAGTTGTTCAGTTTCATGAGTAAGAATACTAGGAATACACGATAATTTCAGCAAATTTTTTACACCCTGTAAGTGTAGACCACACCTAACACAGGGAATTTTCACCTTGTTTAAAAGTCAAAGTCAAAGTCAAAGCATTTATTTCCAAATTGATTTATAAGAACACTTTTAGTTTGGCAGGTGAATTGGCAAACACGTGCTTTTGATAGTGATTGATACTAAAACCGAAATCCTATTTAAAACTCTGACGATAGGAGGGTTCATCGGGTAGTTTCACCCGACAACCCACTTGACAGAGTAAAAAAATAAGATTTACTGTCCTAGACTTACAAGATACCTATACCACAAATTGATTGAGAATACAATGTCAAGAAGCACAAGTTTCGTGTTCCATACATCTCTATTAAGCTCCGGCAATAAGTCATAAAACTTGGTAATCCTACAGGTTACAGCTCGTTGACCTTCACAAGTTTAACTAATCTGATTAGGTATAGATAGTCAACTAGAATTGGCTACTTCCAGCCATCAGTTTTAAGTATAAACGTTTTGAATTTTTTAAACTACCCAGTCAAGTACCCAATTATGGATCAGGATAAGGACAAATCAGTGAAAGATGACTGCGTGCTTCGGAGGACAAGGTAAGCTTAAAGTTATGTTATTTTATTGTATCAGCACGATTCTTTTAGATAGGTATTAAGATATGCACAACCCGTGTACAAAACGCAAGTCTTTAGCAAAAGTGTCTAAAGTCATTACATTATTATGTCTATAGTCGTTATTGTCTTTGATAGTGTACGATAATTAAAAGATGTATAAAACTCTGACACCAAGGTTCATCGGGCCGTCATACAAAGTCGCGCCGTGTATGGCAATCCTACAGCTCGTTGGCCTCTACAAGTTTAGCTAATCCGATTAGTCAACTAGAAATATGGGTCAGCGCATATTGTGACAGTTTTTGCAGACAAGAAACAACTTTAAACTTTTTGTTTTATATTCTTACGGATTAAATTTAGCTGTTTGTGTTGCATATAATTAATATTGTTCTTCGTACGTATGAGCATAAATTATGATCTAATGAGAGTGTATATAATTTAGATTTCAAAACATAATGATGACTAATGATCTGTAAAATGTTGTTTTCGAGTAGTTTGGGTTGAGTGATTTGAAAGTCAGAATCTTCTGTTATGCGACATTAATTTTTGATAGCGTGATGGTTTGGATAAATGTTTTTTTTTATTTTTATTTATGTTTATTTATGTTTTTTTTAATTGATATTTTTTTTATTTATTTTTATTATTCGTGTAGAGAAGTATTAACTAGTTAAGTCTATAAAAATCAATCTAGTAAACTGAATAATTTGTGTGCCCCTAACTAACATGAACTTTAAGTTGGGTGTCAAGATTTTTCTTGTTTAATTTTATCACCGATACTTATAGAAAGATGCTCTACTTTACTTGATAGGAATGTATACTTTACTTAAGATAACCACCCTTCCCGTAACACTCTGTTAATACTGAGCCCTCTGGCTTCGGTGAAAGCCATTCATATTAACTTGTACATTATGAATCACGTGTGCGTGAGTGAGTGTGAGTGGGAATTTATGTGAACACCCTGTAGATGAATGGCCATTGTGTTGAAAGTAATTTTATTCCGAATCTGTTGGTGGAGTAGTTCGCGATTGGTGGAAATGTTTACCTTGACGGAATAAATTTTTAATTTGTCTACTCCTATTCAGGCGGTTGTCCGAATAAGAAACACACACAAACAATTCGCTACTAATTATTAGCATGAGTGTTTGGTCTTTGGTAAAATGCAAAACTTGTATGGTCAAAGTTCTTTTTTATATTTATTATGGATATCTATAGTAATTTTGCAAATTGCGCGAAATAAAATTACAAAGCAGTAAAACAACTTAATGGTTAAGTGCAATTTATCTCCAGCCAATTTAGCATTAGTATCACGACACTGTAACCCTATTTACTCGTACATACAATAAATCTTTTTGAAAGTTCAAAGAACAATTAATACAGAACTAATTATTAGCACCACTTGAGTGGTTCACTCGCAGAACAAACAAAAAGAGTCACAATCGTAATTCCCTAAGGAAGGACATTATACCTATCATATTTCACACTGCACCTACCAATCTGTATGTCAAAGGTTATGAAAAATGACTATATTTAGCGAGTTATGATTTTTTAATCTAACGATTTCACGATCTATTTTACGATTAGTAAGAATCCTCTTAATTTTATTATTATCACTGAGTAATTAATCAACTAGCGTTTTTATTATTATGGCGTTAACTTTACCTGCTCGGATGTGCATTGTGTCATTCATTCTGCAGTCGTACGATAGATGTCGCTAAAAGGTTTCCGAAACGCGGTATTGAAATGTTTTCTTCAAATATATAAGAGCTCTCACAAACGGAACAGATGTCAACGTGAGTCTGGCTGCATTCCATTTCTTCAAATTTTTGAAGCGTCTACTGCGAATACCAGCTGTAGATGCGTGTAATTACTTAACAGGAGACTTATCTAGCTGTGGACATACATTCATACATACATACATTTATATAAAGTTACGCCATTATCCATTACGGGGTAGGCGGAGCGTAAAACGTCTCGTAAAAGACGCCTTAGCCACGTCTGTGAACATTCTGCAATGTAAGTGATATGAAATGGTAATAACTTCTACTACATCTGTTTACATGTTTGTTCTATCATAACATGATACCATCCATTGAATGTAGGTATCTCTATTAGATTATAGAGTTAGAATAATAATAATATTAAAAAACCTTACTATTTCCAAGAGATGTGTAACGCGCTTCATCTGCCTCATGTCTTATTCCTAGAAAATCCAAATGATATGAGCATAGAAATTTCCATTTCCTACGATAAAGAGGATTAGAACAAATACTATACACTTACTAGAGCTAACGGGCTGTATGTTTAATAAAATAAACCTTAGTATTTTAGTCAAGTTATATTGCTATAGTTCAACTTTGGATAGTGGGTTCGTATTTAAATTGTCTATGCATTGAACGTGGAGAAAACCTTTGAGAGTTAGAATTTACAATTTACTAGCTTGTAGTACAAGCTTGGTTTTGTACAATGGAATAGAATACTATGCTACAGAAAAGTCTATGCTACTTTAGTTAAGTCATGACATGATTATAAATATTTTTTTTATTACTTAATAAATATAAATTTTATATTTTTTAAAAGGTCGCAGGTTCAAACCCTGCCCGCGGCGAATTTTTAATTTCTTACTTCTCATATTTATTTTTTTATATTTCTTTAACGTTTAAGTTATAGGGTTTACATTCGTATGGGTTGAGAGCTGTCAAAGTTATGTGATCTATCATTTTGGCTCAACCATATTTATAACCAAATCTCGTTTATGGGCGATCTCAAGATTGAGAGCAATATGAATAGTATGGGTTTTGTACTGAAATGACATTTCTGATACAAACTCAGACTCGCTGTCACTCTTGAGAGCTGATTATAAATTACCTACAGGTCTTAGTGAAATTTTTCGTATCATCTATGTTGAAATCTATTTCCATAGTTTAACATAATTAACGTAAATTTTAGGTACTAGTGAAATTTGAAGATCATTATTTAAATTCCGACTCAAGTAGGTAGTAGGTAGGTATTATTAGTGATCTATCCTTCAAATCAGGGAGATGCCTACGATTTTCTTTTTATAAAAGCTACACTTGATGTATTTGGTGATAACCTTAACTAAAAGATCTTATATACACTGGCCCCAATCCCAAAGTATTACTCGCCACACTATCTTTTACAAGGGCCTTGATCTTCCAAAGGTTGATATCCGGTCAGATTTCCGGCGGAGACAGTCTTTGATGTTATCATTTAGCCCTTTGAACTAGCCACCCTTCGTTATTGCAATATCCTTACCGATCTTGCCTATTGGGTGTTCTCTCTTACTGTTTTACTATCTGGACTAATTGACAGAGGCAATACGAACATTTATTGTTTTCATCTTAAGTCGTAGTCAACGTCTACGAGTCGCAAATATTGAATGTAAGCTATGTTTTCACGCACTGAAAAGCCATATTGGATTCAATTTTGACATTTGTCAAGTTGCCGGCCGTTCTACTCGTCAAATGTTAAAATTGCTAGCATACTCAACTGTCAAAATTCGGTTAGGTATACATAGAAAGGTGATAAAAGATAATATATTTTTCTGTAGATATTAATTGTATTTAATAAACTTATTCTTCTTTATTAATCAAGTAACTAGACGATCTTCTAGCCCAGAGATCTAATCTACAATATTTTTTAGCATCAAAAATAAAATCTGTATTCATATTTTCCGAACCTATTTTGATCTCATTACAGCGTAATAGTTTAGTAAGAAGTCTGTGAAACTCGTGTATTGTGTGTTGTAGAATATACTACGTGAATAGATAACTTAGACACGTGTATACTTAATTAACAAGCAAATACAAAATTTAGTTTGTGAAACGTATATCCTTTCAGTCACGCATGTAGTCCCAGAAATAGAACAGAGAATGTGGCATAATATAGGGTTATTTTGGAGAGTGTACAATTGTGCATTGATATTTAAAAAAAAAATACATTTATGCTATACAAATAACTAATAAGCAGAAACAAGGTTTCATAGTACATAATTATAAACTATCATTTTAAAATCGCCGATATGTACATGCATTGAAATATTATCAATTCATCATGGTATTGATTACAAACCACAAAAAGTGCTCACTGATATTGAAATCATTGAGTTTGGTAAACGATAGTATCCCTGCAGGCACAAATTCTTTGTATTTTTATATAGTCAGCTTCGTAGTAATATTAAATAGCTCTGTATTTAGACGTAAAATTGCAGCAGAACTGTCTAAAATCTGTAAGATGGTCGCTGTGACATTATGCAGTTACTAAGTAAAACAAAAGAAAACTGCATGTGTCACAGAGATCATCAACAGTTTTCAGGGTTCCGAACCCAAAGGATAAAAACGAGACCATATGACTGAGACTCCGCGCTGTTCGTCCGTCTGTCTGCCTGTCACCAGGCTGAAATTTTCGTAGATGATGTATTTTTGTTGCCGCTATAACAGCAAATACTAAAAACAGAATAAAATAAATATTTGAGGTGGCTCCCATACAACAAACGTGATTTTTGCCGTTGTTGTATAGATAGTGGTACGGAACACTTCGTGCGCTAGTACGACTCTCACTTGGCCGATTTTTATATACACCTGCTGTTGCAATCTGCAGCTGCTGCGTGCAGTCCAACTTGGAATAGTACGTTTAAATGACATCCTTACTACTAATATTAAAGTCAAATTATTCAGGGGTGTTTGGTTGGTATACTTACATTATCGTATTTTGAAAGGAGTTCACAGGCACCTTTACTGATCATTCCCTGGTTTACCACTTGGGTGGTTCTATTTTGACCTGTACACGTACATACGGCACAAACACATTAACACCGTTTTCAAACTTGCATTTCTTTTTCTATCAATATAAATATATTTGCCTGGCCTGTTAGAAATACCTATAAAGCGTAAACAATTTTTTCGGATTCCGGTAACAAAGTGGTCCCGGTATATTTAATCCGGCCGTTTTGTTGCAAATTGTCCGGCGTTCGGGATAACGATGATATATATCCCAGTTTGTTCCCAACCCACTTCGAGGTAGTTCTACCGAGCTCAAAAACCACTGTTCTCTTTATTTTCATTTGTGGAAAAATTTCATCGATATCACAGGTGGGTGCTTTCGAAGCAACTTGAACAATAAATATTTAGTTTCGCCTCACTTTTTTGCGTAGATACACCATTTTGCATTATATGGTTAAATTTAAGAAATGGGCAGCAACTTTCCCAACAACACCTTGAAAATCTTGCAATTATGCTTTCCAATCTACCCTCCAAACGGGGTGGGTTTAAAAAATAATCCTTACTAGGGGAGAACCATAGACAAATGGGCACTCAATGAGGACCCATTGTGGCTGATAATGATATTCTACCGTGCTCTAAAAATGTATTCCACATTCAAATATATTCCACATTTTTAGAGCATGCTAGAACTACTCCACTTGGGCTATCTTTTTCAATGGAGGCTTTTCAGAGTCGTATTAGGTTCAAGGGCACTTAGTTACTCGATCGTAGTTCTATTTGGGCTTTACATAACGAAAAGGTAAGTTTTTTTTTTACCTTGGTGGACAGCCCTACAATTATTCGTAAGCCTACTCAATTTGACTAAACAGAACATGCCCCTTAGCCGTTTGGCAGGGAGTCCTAAAGCATGTCGCTTTACGACTAGTCAAATTTCTATTTTTTTTTGTGGAGACCTATTTGCACTATGCGACTTAGTGCATTTAATGCATGACCGGACTAATTTGCATGACCGGACTAAATGCATGACCGGACTGGTCAAATTTCTACCGCGGCCTTATTGCGACTCATGCTACGGGGGCTGATTTAGTAATTTCTATAAACCGCACTACTGTTATATTCAATGTAGTTAATTCCTCACTGTTATTTTTTTAAAGTAGTTTTATTAATTTATTTCTAAAAGACAAACGTAACGCGAACGAGTTTGTCGAAAACATCGGTATTCAATTTCAGCTTCTAAAACACCAGTTTTTTGGTTGCAAAAAAGTTTAATCACTTTCAGGATTTCAGGAATTTAGAATGAGTTCTAAAAGTTTTGATTGAACATTTATATTTGTATTTTTTGTCCCACTTGGGAACATGGAATTTTATTTGAAATTTTTGTTTGAATATTTGATTGGGATAACCAGGTAGGCAATTTATTAATAAGGATTTGTTCATAACTATAAATCAATTCAAAACAGAAAAAGCTTTAACTTCCTTTAACATAATAAATAAATTCTCTTTCATTTTGGAATAAACACTCTGGCACTAAAAACTTAGTCCAAAATAATTGATCGGCCATTTTCACCAAAAATCAGTTGGGAGGACTATTTTGTTCTACAACAGTCATGTTTGTTTCTAGAAGTGTTAAGCGTGAAGTGAAAATTACGGGACCCGACCGTCTGATCAACCGGTCGACGGTATTTCGTCTCGTATAAAAATATCCCACGGGTAACACCATTACACTGAGGTTGAAACTTTTGGCGGAAAACTCAGTAAAATTTCATTTGTGTTAATGCAGAAGGGAGAAAGTTCTAGTTTAATGAAACAGAACAACTTCTCCCAAAGAACGTAAAATATTTAAATATTTAGCTCTTTTCATACAATACAACTCGATATAAAATTAGGTACTTTTAAAAATTTCAGACAAATTGTCAACATGGTAAAGATGCCTTTTACTAGACTTTTAACGCTCTACCTACCTCGTAAGGGATAAAAGCGTAACTATGCTCTTAATATATTACTTAGAATATACGTATAGGTACAATGAGAGTAAACCTAGACTTATTTACCTATATAAAGTACATAATGTGTATCGCTGTTTGTAGTGACAGGTTGTCACTAACAGCGAAACACACACAGACGTATGAAGGAAAGGATACCCATTACAATTTCAAATTACAACTTGCTATTTTTTTTTCAGATATGGCGAAGGTGCATTTTACGAGGCGTTTTACCCACTGACTACCGCTTAAGAGATAGAGGCGTGACTTTATGTATGTACTTAAGTGTTATTTACTAATGGCGTTAATAAAAATGGTGTGAACTATATTCTAGCTAGTTTCCTTCTCTTTCTCGTGAAGTACATTTTTATTATTATGAGAAATATTCAAGAGGCTGCCATTCTTCCTCTATGGGAATTATTATTCGAAAGAGCCCTTTAACTTCAGCCATAGAAACTTAACGGCACTTAACAATTAATTTGGGGCACTGCTCAAAATTAATATAGGTATTATATTGGAACATAAATTTTAGCAATCTGGCTCTCAGTCTAATAACTCCCATTGTTCTTATAAGCTCCTGTTAATTTCGAATCAAGAATAGATAATTTATGTCCTTATTTCAAGGGTTGTGTTCCAGTAGCTACGAGTAGTTCTGGTTTTGCTGGCCAACTATTATATACCTGTCATATTCCTAACATCTACGATTGGCTCTTTGCTCTCTGGTGCGATTAAAACTTTTGCATCCAAATCTATGGAACAGTTATAAATCTTGGACGTGTAACAATGTATGACTTACAATGTAGTACCTAATGGGTAAGCTACCAATGGTTTGTGGAAGCAAGCTCATATTACATTACAACGCACGCATATCGAATCTTAAAAACTCTGTCATCTAAAAATGTAGACTGGCCTGCGTCCAATATTACTTACTTAGTTATAAAGTTATATTGACCTATAAATATACTATTTTGTTAAAAATATAGTCTAGCTCTATCAACGCTCAGTACCGGAACACAAGCATAAAACTTAAACGATTGTGTCCCCTTCATACAAAATATGTATTGTTACACTATTTCTGGAGAGGGTGCAAACGACGTGCAACGAATATTGTAAGAAAAATGTTCACTTAAGGAGAAGACGGACAAATTTATAACGATAGAAAATAAACTAAGGCTACAGGAAAACTGCCACACAACAATTATAAATATTTAACTGTAAAATCAAATAGGTACAATCAAATAGGTTTGTATTAAAAATGATTCCTTTTCCATTGAAATCAAATTATGTAGTTACTTTATAGTACATTACGATATAAGTGCGGTGGGTTGATCATTACAGCCGAGGCGATATTGCTAGCCTGAGCCGTAGGCGAGGGCTACAAGAAAGCAGAGGCTGTAATTATCAAACCGCACGTATGTCGTACGACGTTTTATAACATATTTGCGAGGAAATACCAAAAAAAATAAAACAATACAGCGAAAAGAAAAAACGCGCGGAATAATCTTTACTCGTTCACAAATTAGCGATGCGCGCGCATCCACAGATTACCTAGTATATATCGCGCAGCGCTTTTTTTTTAAAGCAAAGGCACAAAAACAGCCAGTATTACTTATAAACTAAATTAATATTTTTATGTTTTGTTACAGATAAATTGTTGAAATTTATTGTCAAAATTAATTAAATTAAAGAATGAAATGTTTATTCATTATATTTTTATTCATAAAACGTTTACCACTTTTCTGACGTAAAAACTCTTTGCTAAGATTTAAAAAAGTACCGTTCGATAAACCGTGCGTTTTACCTAATTAAAAAAAAAACTCGTGTGTTTTACAGCACTCGTGCATTTTACATTACGATTACGCACAAGTACGTAATAAGATACAATGCAATATTGAAATTGGTGTAATAAGAGACCCTTTACGAGCAAATGTGTTATAAAATTTATTAAAATTTATGTCATCAATATTCAACTGCCTTTGAGCAGAGTACCTATGCTAGATTTAGTAACATTTTATGTAAAAGTTATATAATCGTGTTAATTCAGGACGCACTATTACTAATTCTAATTCTTAGTAGCGCTGTCACTTTCTTAAATTTGACATAAGAACAGGATAGCAAACAAACACGTGACTTTGACATTCTTAATTTGACGTACGGCGCTTTAAATAAGGAATGACCATAGAGCGTGCTTACTAATTTTAATTAATTTAAGCAGTCTTATGTCAGATAAGAAATGTCAAACTCACGTATTTGTTTGCTATCCTGTTCATATGTCAAAGTTAAGAAAGTGACAGCGCTACTAAGAATTAGAATTAGTAACTGGACGGCGTGTAATGTACATCACAAAGTATCAAATACTTATTTTATTATTTTCTATCTTCCCCTTAACTAAAGACATATTTAAAGGACAACGAATGGGCTGCCTATTAGTTGTGGCGATTATCTACGGAGGGGGCAGATTGCACAAGCATTAACACTGATATTGGATACAGACGGACGGACATACGCACATTTTCGACTGGATTATATTAACTAGATTTTTTTTATTGGAAATGGGTTTGCTCTTGACTCTATTCTAGGTCAGGGGCGACAAATATGGAGTCGACGATGGAGCGAGCTCACTACGAAGATGCCTGTTCACTCTAAAAATTGATAAATTAGTATTCCGTGCAGGACTGGGAGCGATAGAAAAACATAGAAATTGCTAGCTGCTTCTTCTTCACGGCATGCTGTAAAAACCAGGTAAAGGATTCGAGGGCCACAAGTAATGTAATTGTAATTCAGGCGATGGGCTGACAACCTGTCACTATAATTACAATAGAAGGGACCTGATGGCACATAAATTAACACTTATAGGGACTTGGAGCAGATTTGCGACGGCTTGGTGTTTTTTTAAATTTACTTGCCTTTGTGATCATGGAGTGTGTAATTAATTACCACTCTGAAATATCAAGGTCAACGATTTAAATTATTGCCGTCCCTGCTCTCTCATTATAGAAAATCACAGAGTTATATAACTAAGCTATATTGCCCTCCATATCTTTACCAACAGACCGCTTTCTGCATAAAAAGTTGCTTTATTTTTAAGATCTCGTAAAATATTTAGGTCCCTTTAAAATAAAGAAAAACTTTGTCTCCTGACTTGATATTATTATACAGGGTGCAAAACATTGTGCTTAATTTTCATTTCATATGGCATACCTTTAAGCTTAGATTACAAATAGAAAATGATGTGTAAAAAGTTAGGTAGGCTACCTAGCTTGTACCGTAGTAGGTACAGTAGTTTGTATAATCTACACAACATTTTGGACTTTGTCGCGCAAAACCTGAAACATAGGTATTCCCAGAGGAATGAAGGAACGCTAGTTTTACGCTAAGCCGCATGTAGAGGGCAGTATTTTATTTTTTTAAAGTTCTAGGTTGAAAATGTTCGTTCCGCGTTTCGAATTTAAGCTGACCGAATGGAATCTCAGGTGCTCCGAACTCAGTTTAATTACTTAGTGAGTCCTTTGAGGGATCAACTGTTTGGCTAGTGATGTGACTCTGTTTGTATTGAAACTTTCGGATAATTTATTGCATTTTGGTTGGATTATAACCAACCGGCTCGCATCGGATCGGCTCTGACGGCATTTTACAATGCGGTAACGGAAATCAAACTTTGTAATCAGGAATGACAAGCTCCTTTCGGCACTTTAAGGCTGTCGCGACGACAAAGGCTACGTGGAAAAATATTTTTGAAATCACGCTGTTATGTTTTTTGTTGTGTTTTTTGTCTTAAAAATATTATTGTAGTGTAGATTGTATTCTACGTCTCTAAATCACAAACCATGTCAGTTTTTCACGAACCAATCTCCAATATTATGATCAATCCATTAACGAAAGTAGAAGAAGTCGAGGTTTTCTACCAGTTCAGATATAATTAAAATTATACTGTCCCCGCACTAGCTCAGATCAGATTTGTAAACCGCGTCAAAATAATTTTCCGCAATCGGACTTTGGACCATTTCGGGTCAACCGACGATGTCTAAGTTTCCGCGGTTCATCGGGCCGGCTGACCGCTGGACAGTTAAGACCAATTTAATCTAAATAAAGGCAAATGATTTTACTCTGTCTCATTTGGGAAACTGATACAAAACCATTCCAATGCAATCAGTTTTTAGAATAACTTATGTATTTCGTATTTTTTCAAGGCTGCCTGTAACGAAGCCGTCGGTGGTTTCTTGGCAGGCGCAAACCATATCAGAAGCCTGTTATATGACTGGCACAACAGGGGTTATGAGATCGTTTGATAACCATCGCACGCAAAAAAAAAATACGACGATTTTTTCGACTTTAAGCCGAATTCGGATATAACTAGAATTAGGTACCATTAATGTCCCCGCACTAGCTTAAGCAATAAAATCGATCAGATTAGTAAACTGCGTCAAAATAATCTTTCGCAATCGGACTTTGGACCATTTCGGGTCAACCGGCGATGTCTAAGTTTCCGTGGTTCACTTGGCCGGCTGACCGCTGGACAGTTTAGACAATTAATTTACAGAAGCATTTCGAAACGCGGCTTAAACCGGCTTAGCAGAAGAAGTAGTACTTAATTTTTATAGAAAAATTTATTTTTAATTTCACGAATAAATATTATTTGACATAAATGGTCCATTAAAACCTGGAACAAAATATAAGTAGTACCTACCTATATACCATCTATACCTATACTGAACAAAAATTAAACGTTAATAAACAACACAAGTGGATAGGTGTCGTTTTACAAGATTGATATTTTTATCATAGAATGTGCCAGCGGCTACTTCTCCGATGTAAAAACCAGCTAAAGGATTTGATGGTTACAGTGTATCGTAATTTACTGACACTGTCACTAAAATTATAATTGCCCTTATCATTTTATACGCTCGGATCTGCCTATCCCACTAGAGATAAAGGCGTGATTTCATGTATTACTAGCTGTATGTGTAGCTTTTTTTTAGTGTGGCCCCACAATCCTACCAGTGAGTGAACCAGCGGAACAAGTTTACCCGCGTTAACAAGCTGCGTTAGATTGTACGTGATTCTTCGCACGCCACCTGATTTATTTGTGTTCGGAACTTCATTCTGCCGACCCCTTTTTTTCATGCTCGGTCCCATAGCTCACTCACTCGTTCACTTTGCCTCTTTTGTCATGTAGGTCCAATAACTCACTCACCCACTCGATCACTCTACGAGTCACACGCAATCACACATATTTTAGTTTGCCATTGGCTTCAATTCTCGTGACACCATTCTGATTCTAATTTTAAGATAGCGCTGCCACGTTTTCAACTTTAACATAATAGGACAGTGATAGAAAATAAACACGTCATGATTTTGACATTTCTTAACTGGCGTAAGATGCTTATAATAAGGAGTTTCTTGAGCATAGAGCATGCTCTCTTTATTATACGCAATTTAAGCAATCTTATGTCAATTTAGTAATGTCAAAGTCAAGTGTTTATTGTCTATCTCTAGCTCAGTATGATATAATATATCTCTCTGCATACTGTTTGATATATTAATTATGAATTCGTAAATCTATTGTGTGTTCATTTTCAGTGTTCAGTCAATAAAGTATGTACACATAATAACATTTTACTCCCTTCGTAATGTAAGTACAAACATTACTTTTTTTAATGGCTATTATACAGGAATATCTTTTACAATATTTTTCAATGCTTAACACATGCCATATTAGGTACATAATTATGTTTTCAGCGATAAAACAATAGCATGATTACCTATTTATGAAAATTTATGCCCGCGGTCGTATCTTTTAATTTTCCAATTGAATTCATACACGTGTCAAGACCTCAAACGCACATTCAATTTCCCAAGAGTTCCGAGAGTTTCTTAAAAGATTTAACCAACAGGTAAACAACAGAAATAAAATAGCCACAGTATTTAAAAATAAACATTCTGTGGTGGACTGGCAGTCAGCAAAAATCTTTATAAGTACAAAAAAAAACTTTTTTTATCCAGCCTGTCAACTGCAATACATTCCGGTAAGCACGTAGGTACAAGGTCGCAGGTAGGAATGATTTTACGCCCCGCATGTTTTCACTTTGATGAAATTATGTATTCCAGTCATACGGTTTCTGTGTAATATTCTTTTCCTATGGCACAAAAAAGTCATAATCATTTAAGACGTGTTACCGTGTTTTTCGTGAATTCTGCCTGAGAATTTGAAAGGTCAAAGATCATAGACAAAGAATAAATTCCGCAATAAACTAGCACTAGACGTAGGTAATAGGTATTAAAACCATGCACTTTCATCCTAAATAATATAAATAGTATAATGATTGGATCTCTCTACATGACGAAGATCCCCTTTTATGAAGTGACGCTCTTTTCAGGGACACATGCGTGATTGTATGTAGTAACTTATGTATTTTATTTTTCTGTACTGTAATTTGGTAAGTCTCAGGTAGATGTAAGATATATAAATAACATCACGGGACGGAATCTTACTAATAATACCACTAAACAATTTCCTATCCACGAACAATTTACTGTATCCCCTCGACACGAAGAGAATAAAATGCTCTTATTATCCGCTCACCGTGGTTCGGTTAACCAAAGCACCCACGGGAGATGTTATACCTCTGATCTCAGGTTAATAAAATAAAGATTTACAGATAGTTACCATGCAATAGCATTATCTGAGGAGCTATTTGAGAAGTTAGGTAGGATATAATAGGAAACCTTTTAAATCGAAATTCTAAAGGTGTGAGTGCCAAAGTAATGGCTGACAGGAATAAATGGAAGAAGAAAACATACTGCCCCGACCCCAAATTTTGATTTTTTTAAATGGCAGGTATCATAGATAAATAAGAAAAGAAAGATTGCGAGTTTTCTTTCTCGGTCCATTAACTACTTTGAACCTTAAATTACAGACTAAACATGATAATAGATTTAGGGCTACTTAGGGCGGAAATTATAAGGCTGTTCTCTCATTCGAAATAAAACACTGGAGCCGATTATGTTGTACGACTTAATTTATGTTTGTTTAAGACTTTCGCGCTTTTTACACATTAGTAGTGTATTTTAGTAGTAAGTTTTCTGTCGTTATTTTTTACTTTAGTTCTTATCGTATTCAGTAATACCGTTATTTTCCCAACATATTAAAGGGCTTAGGTATTGCTGTCAAAACGTCGGTAATCTTAGCCTTAAGTATATCATGAGAAAACAAACGAGAAAATATCTCCGACGGGAAAATAAATTACGTGAACGGTTGAAGTGGTAATACGACAAGCTAGTAATTTGAAACATTGGCCCCGATTCGACGAAAATAAGATTTAATAAAAATAAGACCATAATTATCTGTTGTTTTCTGGCATTAGAAAACAGAAAGGGACGGCACTAATGGACGCACTAATTTTTAGCAGAGTATATAGAAAAAAAAAAATGTATAACCGAATTGTCCATGAATAAAAAAAAAAAAAAAAAAAAAATATATAATCCTGTCAAATCAAGAGTCTATGGATAAGAAGTCGTAGTGTGGGTTATCGACCAAAAATCCTTTGAAATTTCTGAACAATTTGTAACTGACATGATGAAAATTAGTTCGTCTATAGTGGCATCCCTTTCTGTTGTCTCATGACAGAAAATGAAAGGTATTGTTTTATTTTAGATCAATAGTGGTTTCCCCGAATCGGGACCTTTATTGCTTTTCTGTACTATTTTCTTCGCCAAATACTAAATACTTAACCTAAATCCCACGGGTAACATAATCTTACCTTAGTAACAGACAATAAAATATCGAAACTGGAGCAACTTCTATAAGTTCCAGTGTTTTCGGTAGTAAATTGAGACGAATGAAGATGAAATAGTTTTAACTATTGGGTCTCATGTGGAAAAAAGTAAACAGGTTCTTCTTCTATGAGTCGATCAACAGGAAGATAAGCAGAAAATACCAATTTAACACAAGAGGAAAAGTAAAGCATACGCAATACTGCAATTATTTTGACTTTTTCCATTGTTGTGACCACCATGTTACATACTATTTACTCACTATACTCACACCTTTCTTCAGATAAAAATATGAAATTAAATTATTTTAAAATAGAAAAACCAGAAATTGCTTCTAGGAGTACTTACTCGCTCCATCAACTCCGTCGCAATCAGTATTTAATGAAGTACCTTTTAATTTTCCTTATTTGATTGTGTTGTTGACGATTGTTACTAAGTAAGTATACCACTGTTGATCCCTCCTGGCAGAAGGCGTACTGAAATCTTTTAATTAGTCGTTTATTTATTTACGTTTGTAATTTGTGTCTACTTATTAGAGGTCTTATCTACTTGTCATTTTATCACTCTGTGAGATTTTCCCCAGTTTGGTTAAGACAATGCAGACTGAATCACCTGATTGTCTGTAATTGAAAAAAATCCGCGTATAGAGGGCACGTAAAACTGTCGGTCCCGTTCGCTGTCTTTGATAGTAGTCGTTACACAAACCATGTCAGACACATCTGACAAGTTTTGACAGTGTTATTACAGATGATTTATGTATATTGCTATAGTGACGGGTTGTCAGCCCATCACCTAAATTCCAATGCACTGAAACCCTGGAATCCCTTAACTGGTTTTTACAGCATGCCTAAGAGGCAGATGGCACATTGGATGTTTTTCTATCACTCCCAGTACAGCATATACTAATGGGCGGTCTAAAAACTCTGACACCAGTGTTCTTCGGGTCGTTCGTTGACTTGAAAACCTATTCGATAAGAAGAAGACTGCTAACAACAATCCAAGTCAAAACTTCGTCGTGAAATAGAATATCTCTGCAATATTGGCAAATAGCCTCGTTCTACCATACGGCCTATCTCCCTGGGGAGATGTTACTCTGATTATTTACACCCAGATCGGGTTAGTCTCGATAACATTGTAACATTACCCTACCCTAGCCTAGCCCTATTTTTTTTTAACCCTAATTAAGAAAAGAGAAGTAAAAGAATTTAAGTTAAGATTAAGAAAAGCTAAATGTTGAGAATTTAAAAGACGATTTTAGTAAATGTAAAGATGAAATTTAAGATACGAAAACTTTAATTAATATTCTTCAGTTGCAAGTAAATCACTTCAAAGAAATAATTTTTTACTACACTTAAACGCGACATTAATCGTAGATAGAGCACGGATCCATCAGACACGATTCCCAGAAGGCTGGACATGGACAAGGCTGAAGACACTGTAAATAGAAGAAAAGAAAGAACTTAAAGTAACAGAATTGGTTTCAATTTAATGAGATTAGTATTTGGCCAAATGAACGTCTAGTAGAATAATAGGACCTAAAGTTGCGAACCGCTGTTGTAACCCCTGAACTTTAATGACTCGAATGGTATAACCTACTTTGCCTAATGATAGATAATTAGATTAGAAAATACTAAACTTACGAAAGTGATGATGAAGATGAATAGAATAAAAATAATCCTAATACTTAGTAAACGTTCAACAATAAAGATTTTAGAGGGTGATGAAGACTAATAATCTTAGCATTCAAATATATTGTAAGAAATTTGCTGTTTCAAACAAAATAAAACTATAACAGCATTTTTGTGTTTTTGGTAAAGCCGGGGCACCGCCCTTTCCCGCCACCGTGCAGTGCTCCTCGTCAGCCAGACTCTGGACAGAGCTCCTCCAATATATTTAATCCTGATATGAGGGGAAAATAACTTTAATTCAAGTCAAAATGCAATATTTTTGTCAGTCAGTCTAGTCATACTTTACTAAGTATACAAAAGGACAAGAGGGTATATCCATCAAATCTAGGTTTGTTCCTGAACCTAGTGTATGGTTAGGTATTCCAAATGAAAACCTTTCACATTAATTCATTATTTAATTTGAGTATAATGTATTTCATTTTTGTATTTAATGATGTGGTAACTTTAGTTTTACTGTGATTTTAATATCAGGATTTCTTTTGAATTTACATTTACTGAGTTTAATGGAACATATGAATTCACGACATCTAGATTTACTTGTTTACTAGAATTGTGAATCTATGAAAATATATATTTGAAAACAAAAAACATTAATCTTCCATTACAAAGTCAGAAAGAATCTTTTTCAAAATAAAAGAAAATGAAAATATGAAGAGAATTTACTGCAAACAAAACATAGAATTTACTTTAAATTAAAGGTAAATATTTATTTTCAACCTTCTACTAAAAAGTAACATCAATTTTGTATTTTAAAATTGTCAAACCTAGTTTCTTTGAACTAAGTAATAAGAAATGGTGAATCGAACTGTACTTGTATAGTTTCCCATTCTTTATTTAGAGAAAACTATTAAGGCTTTGTCTTAGCTTGGCCTAGTAAGCTCAAATCCAACATCACTTTCATAAAAGTAACTCCTTTATTTATTACTTTTGACATTGCAAACTTTCTATGCAACTCCGTATAAAATGTAAAAGGCTGGTAATAAACATTTGTTTAAATTATATCAAAATAATAAAAAACTTTATACGAATAAAAGTTACGGAAATGTTACTCTCTAAATGCTTAAAATTTCCACTGCTTGGCATTTTAGTATGGCCTTGAATCTAAATATGACATTCATTCTAAATCCGTTAAAAATGTTAGTTAGATAACTATTACTTAAATGTCATTAATAAAATTACTAATGAGAAAATATTCATAAAATGGAATTAAATATTTCCTGAATTAGGTATAAAAAGATGTATCAAAAGATTATTAAACTTTGCATTCCTGAATTTTGAATAATATTTAATTGTAGGCAGAATATGTAGATGAACATTAAATACTAAATAAAAGTAGATATTACCTTTTCAAAACTGTAATTGTCACCCTTCTGGTTGGAACATCCACGTCTCGAAATCAAACTGGAACTGCAGTACCTAAATAATCTAAAATAATAAAATCCATGGACGATATTAAGACAGCCCAGATGGTGTAGTGGATAGGCCCGCGGCCCTCTGTGTAGGAGGTTCGAATCCCAACTCGTACCAATGTGTCTTTCGGCTTTCGAATTTCATATTTACGTTTATTCGCGCTTTTACGGTGAAGGAAAACATCGTGAGGAAACCTGCACATACCTGATATACTCGATGATCCGTCTAATTTCCAGATGATCCACCTAAGATTATTGATATCAATCTCCAAAACAATCTGGCCTAACTAATACTATTAACAAATTCACAATAATCTAAAATCACGCTTCAAATATCTGCAGGGTAAATCTAAGACAATGTATCAACAAATTCGAACTATTTTTGAAACTATTTCTTTATTTATTTATTTATTTATGAGCCTGTGGTGTCCCACTGCAGTGCAAAGGCCTCTCTCCCTTCTTATCAAACTATTTCTTACTAATAAAAATTGTACGATTTAAAATGGATGGATGACCGCTGATGGATGGGTGACCGCTTCTCACGTCTGACTCGAACTAGCTCAAAAGTAGTACAAAAGTTCCGCAACAAAATTAATAATTTCTGGATATCGACATGTCGTGCTACTACACCACTGAATTTGCTATGGAGGAATAAGTGCGACCACATTTTTTAATTAATCTCCGAACTTTTATTTTACATACCAGATTGAATGTAGGTCAACTTTTCGTTCCCATGACGTGGCATACCTGTGAAATATTAATGCGTAGGTACTTTCTACTAGGCAGTCACACAAATTTACACTAACCTTTTGAAATAACGTCATACCAAAACGTACCCTCCGACGCACAAAAACCTGAAACAGTCCTACTCTGCAAAATAACCAACAACTATATCGCAGTCCCGTGACCTAACGAGAACTATCCCGCGGAAGAAAGTGTAAATAATTTAAACGAAATCGAACTTACGATCTAGCTCACGCACTATGAGTACCGAAGGCTGCAACCAAATGCACCTACGAGGCAAAGCGCGCAACGTACTACCTACCGCTCCATACCCGCTCGTCGTGGTTATAACTACCTACCGTTCCGTACCCGCACGTCGTGATTATAACTACCTACCGTTCCGTACTTTTATTTTCGTTCAATAAAAAAATATTATTTCTTAAAAATAGGTACACTTAAATCACAGCTTCACACAGATACAATAGAATAAAACGTATGGAAAATTCCTGAAAATGTACACATAAAAATTATCGTAGGTATAACTCGCAATCCGAAGTAAAAATGTAGAATGTAGAAATGTACTCGGAGATAAGCTAAAACACATTAGGTACAATGATGTAGAACCAGAATATCACAGATTTTAACCAACATACTACAAGATTCTAACTTATGAAAAATGTGAATTTCATTTACGTAGTTACAATGATTAGGAAACAAATATGGCAGACACGGCTTAGTACCGACACTCAAACTCATACGCTTTTTCTTACGTTACGCGATTACAAAACTTTATATTGCACTGTTATATTCTGTATCTACGAAATATAAGGAAAGATCTGACCAGATAAATAGCTGCAGACACGATGGCACCACCAGCACCCGTCGCCTTTCCTGGAACCAAGAACCTCTTCAAAGTTGCGACCGTCGCTCCCGGCGCCTTTCCAAAAGTGACACAACCGCATGTTTTTTCCAAAGAAGCGTCTGTGTAAACCGACAAAATTACGATTACCACGGAATACTTGAAAATCGCTAATGAATCAAAACTTTTATAATTCGTCGAGTAATAACCAATGGTAGCAATTTGTAGTTACAAAAATCATGACTTAACCAATAGAATTTCACACCTGTCTCTGTCGCTCATAAGAGAACAAAAAGGGACGGCAACAATCTCAGCCAAGATTTTTCCAACACTACCCTCCACGAATCAATAGCATTGGCTCCCGGATTCGAACCTGAAGTTAGCCTAGGAGGCTAGCCCTAATAGTATTCTAATTTGAGAACAGATGGCGCTTTTCCCATTTATTACAAAATTAAGGATTTTACGTAAATTACATGAGAAATTAAGTCGAAAATTATGAAATTGGTTATTTTTTACTTCCCACTATTTATTTAAATCAGAAGTTTGATCAAATTTCGCAACAATTCCGTATAGAATGTGCCAGCTCCATCCCATGAATTTTATTGTGGCGCTGCATGTTGGAGAAAATATCAAATATTATGATATGAACAACCAATAGACCTTCCACGTAATACAATGAGGTTTTATCTTAGGGTCATTTTGTATTGCGATTCTATGTATGTACATGGAACAAGAAGTTTTATATTGTATGATCTTGACGGTCTAGTTAGTTCCTTTTTTCGCCACTCTCAATACACCATAAACACGGAGAGGTACTGTAATCCTTACAGACAGTGATGAATGAACTTGTCAGTCATTTGATTAACATTATTTTTGTTTCAATTTGATGTTAATGGTATTTGATGTTTATTATAATTTGACAAATATTTATACCGTAATTTATAATGGTCAATATTTAAATTAAATGGATTAACAAGCAATATTGTTAACAAAATAGCAAGTTTATTTCTGAATGCTATTGGTTCATATTTGAATAATCAAAATACTATTATTCAAGTTTATTTTAACTTATGAAAATGATCGTTATTTTTCGAACAATATTCAATTAAGTACTAATCTAAAAGTTTGTAAACTTTTGTTTACTTTGCAGATTCTCTTCTCGCGGCGATCATACAACTATCTGACCAATAAGAGCTCAGATGCGATTTCGTCTGAAATGGCGCAAAATTCAAAATGTCTTAAATCGATTTTGATGAATTATAATTTTACGAATAGATAATATTTATCAAATCAAGCTATTTTATAAGAAATATTATATTTGTGGAATGACGATGCGCCTAAACATGAAGGCGTATCGTTACATCCGACCCCCAATTTACTGGAGTTGACTTAAAACTTCAACGGAGGAAAATTCTCTTGACTCAAAATTGAGATCCACAAATATAATCAGTTAGAAAAATTTTCATTGACACTTTTCCCAGAATGTATTTTGTGTGGTGTGTATTTTAAACCAAAAGGTCAGCAAATAGTTACATGGATTGAATCCCCAAGCTTTAAACATTTAGTCATGAATAAAAATCTCCTTCCCAAGGGCAACAAGTCTCTGCCGAGGAACCGGAAGGCCAGTCGACCCTGTGATCTCATCTGTTCAGTCCAACCATGTTTTGCAATTGAACCAATATACGAATGACCCTGGTCAAAGAATGAAAGTGTTGCATTTGATAGTTCCAGTCATTTAAATCCAACTGACAAAAGGTTCTACTCAAAAATCTCAACCCAAAATAAAAATTACTAACCTTTCGGAGAATGTAACAAATAAAACTGTTCCTACCAAACTCTAAACTCATCAGACGAATTTTCACTTATTTTGATGATTATTCGGACAAAATACAAAGCCAAGCAAAGGAACAGGCTTATTTGCAGTGTGCCTATTAGTTGGAGCGAATTATGAAATACAGATAAAACCTGTTAATGTTATAACTGAATCAAAACAATGTATGATTCAAGTTATTGAATTTACTCCTAACACCAAATTTCATAAAACCTCATCATGTACCGTGTAGTGTGTGTCATGGTTAAAATGTCAATGAAAAGTATCCTAGACTCTGATTCCATTATTTATCCATACTCTTCTCTCTGGCTTAAGTCTAATCTTTGATTTCAAAAACAGAGATTCGCCTTAGCTTATCTTTCATAATCATCACTATACAACCTCTTATGATCATTCCACAATCGTCTCATACATTTTGCATAGACAAGTTAACAGAACTTTTGTCAGGATATCAAATGTTCATGATTTTTTTTATTCAAAATCGACAATTTTCCTCATCTTAAATCAATTAAAAAATGCAAAAATTCCGAAAATAACCAAACTGTTACGCTGAAAGTATTTATCACAAGAGTTCCTAGTTCCATTTGAATGAAATACGGATTTTATTGACTGTTAAGTCGCAAAAATATCACAGAATCCCCAAGTTCAACCCTTACACTTTCAACCGACAATTTCCATAGCATCTATTTGATAGTCAAGCTTAAATAAATAATGGGAAGTATCATTTAAATTACACTATGAAAATATTTACCATTTCCTCAATTTTATAAAAAGAAATTATTGCACATCCTTCCAAAAGTGAATTTGTGTTGTGTGTGTGTGTAATGTGACTAAAAATGTTAACAACCATGACTCCAATTTGAAATCTGAAATCTTTGATTACCTCAAGTTAATGAACAACAATGTATCTCGCAGAGTTAAATCACACCGTGTGCAAGGCGCTGAGGTTGTGCTAAGCCTCAACGTACTAGAAGAGTAGTACTTATACAATCCACATCAATACTCGTCTTTATTCTGCATTGGAATGGTGATCGTTAGATAAGATGATACCCCTACGTTACACAATGCAGATACCCTATATGCTTGATATCTTGCCGGGCATATTGATCAAGGTAATCTCTTCAAATCCCAATTCTAAGTTATTTCGTTAACACCTTAGCTTGATGTAAGTGTGGGGAAAAGCATTAGCCTCATAGCATCAGCCTGAGAACTGCGTGTGAGTAGAAAAATATATGAAACACCTGTTAAACACAGAAATGACTGCTGTCCTAATCCTAACTTCTACTTTTCATATAAATTTCGTTGTTGTGTGTGGTGTAGTTTCTAGAAGGACACACAATAACTTGTAGCCAAAGTAGGTAAGCTATGATATTTACCAGAGCCCTGCTTACATCTCCTTTCAAACTTATTAATAATATAAATATTTTATAAACATAAATAATAATAATACATAAATTATCATAATACATTCATCAATCTTTCAATCCCCTTCTATTGGCCACCTTACTCTGATCTGCGCCACTCAAATAAACATCACAACCACCTCTACTTGACCACTGATAAACAAAATTAAAATTATTGAAATGCATATGATAAATTGTGTTTTTTTTTCTATTGCATTCTTATTGGAAATATCCATCTGTTCCCAAATGATAATACATATTTTAAAATTCGCAAATGATAACTTCAAAACTTATCAACTAAAACACTTAGGGTTAGTGAAATTAAACATATAACACAGAAATTACGCCAATCGCTATTAGAACGTTGCCTTTTCTAAAATAAAGGAATATGAAAATATTTACGCGAAAACTTTTGCTCTTTCTAAAATATTAAACTTATCATGAAAATTATTAAATGAAGCAACGTATCTTTTACGCTATTGCACTTATGCTAGGTATTATTTTAAAATTAAGTTAGTACTTATGAACTAAGGACAAACACGTTTGTAGCAAGCAGTGTGGCGCCCAAGACAAAGGAATGTAGAGAAATCCTGAGGGTTTGGAGAAACCCAAAACAGATTAACCCGCTCCGAACCATGAGACCCCAGCACTCTTGCCCAAATATTTTTTCTTTTTCTAACTACTATTACGCTTACGCTTGTATTACGCTAATGTCAAGATATAACTACTTCAGTGATCTAGTAACTGCTTCCGTGGTCTAGTGGTCTGAGCCATGGGCTCTCGATCCGGAGGTTCTCGGTTCGATTCCCAGGGAGAAGAATGACTTTGTGTTGTTGTTTCTAGTTTGGTTAGGACATTGCAGGCTGAATCACCCGATTGTTCGAAAAATAAAAGGATTCCGTGCTTCGGAGGGCACGTTAAGCCGTCGGTCCCGGTCGCTGTCGTTGATAGTGGTCGTAACACAAACCATGTCTGAGGTCTTTTAGCTGTGCTATAAGGCGGTTTAAAATTCTGACATCAGGGTTCATCGGGTCGATCGACTTGATACCCATACGACAGAAGAAGAAGTTTTCGAGTAGTGTCGCGCTCGCTTCGCTCGCGTCATGTTAATGGTTTAGCTTTGCTACGTCGCGTTCGCCTCGCTCGCGTAACATATTGATTTAATTTTCGTTTTGTATCACCGTCGATTTGCTCGCTTTTCAAGTGTCCTCTGTAAAATGCAGTTTCACTAAAATGTCTGGTTTTTTTTTTTTAAGGATTTTAGGATGTCAAGATATTACGCAATCGCTTGTTATGTTTATCACAAAATTTTACGCTGTACTTTATGTAGAGAAAAACTGTTATCAAATTAATTACGCGCAAAAATGCCTTATAAACTAAACCTTCTAAACCCATTACTTAATTCAAACATGAGAAATAATTATGTTTTTGATGAAATCTGAAAACAATTTATTAATTAAAATAGGTACACATATGAAATAATTAAAATGTTAAAATCCTGGAAATTTAAAACCGATAAATCCTTCTATAAACAACGACGTATTTTTCCTGTAATCGCTTCAAAAAATAACAAATATGTCCTAAACAACACTAACTCTAACACTCGACTATCTGAAACACGTAACAGAAAGACATAGAAGAAATAAACCAGCTCCAGAAAATCTCATCGTACGTTTACGAATGAGCTCTGCCAAATCTGCTACAATTGTCTAAGAAAATAATTGGATGACTCAAAAAATCTATAAAATTAAATAAAATGTGAACGTGTTTTTAATTTTAAAGAATGCAAAGCCTATTAATTGTACATCTACTACTACTACAACTTAATGATTTGTTAATTTTGGTTGGTTTTATTGGCACTGGAAATAACGTAATCAAAAATTTATTTAATTTAAGCCGATTCAAATAACCTTAGGTAAGTTAATCGCGTCATGAAGGAATGAAATATAAATATCCAGCTAAATTATCGAAGTTGCATAAAATGTACGTATACGTTTTATCAATTTAGAATAAAAATAATACAATAGTAAATAAACAAAATAACTAATTAATTTTAAGTATTTGCAACAGAAACCAGAAGTAACTCATAAGTTTTAAATATTGGCAAAAGGAAACCCAAAATTAAGCATAAAAACCAGAAATAATTGCTATGATTAAATGTTATCTACTAACGATTCAGAAAAACGAATTGTAATTTTACGTTACTGAATTGACTTATTTGTTTGTTGCCTTGTAAAAACTTAAAATATAGCCTAATTTTGACACAAGCAACACTAAATTTCTTAATTGAACATACAATAACCATGAGAAGCATGATTTTGTTGAATTAAATAGACGTATACGATTAAATTTCAATTGAAACTTCGCGTTTGTGTACTTCTACTACTCAACTATCTTTAATGACATCTAAAAATACTCAAAAGAACTAGGAATGTTCTAAGAAATCTAGGCTTGACATCATTTTGTTTATTAAAGTAGAAGGTTACTGTTTTAAAATTACACATTTAAGAACACTAGCTTATTTTCATGAAAGCGTGTTAAGACTTGAATTTACTTTTAAAGCTTAACGACCCCCATAATCTACTTACGACCCCCAAAGTTTACTAACGACCCCCAATTTACTAGACATTTTGTCTGTAGGTAATTTTGAAAATGTATTGCTATGTTAATTTAAATGGCAGTGTAAAACAATAAAATCATGATTATTAAGGTAATGTAAACAGTTTCTTATTAAATCTAAACAAACCGCATGAAAAGTTTACAACCCTGGAAAAATATAATTAAAAACATAAAATTCATAACACCTATTACGCTAAAATACCATTCTTGTCACTCCGTTTTCACGAACAACAATTTGTGGTTACTAAAATAACCACGTTAAAGTAAAACTGAAACCAATTCCTCAGCAAGTCAAAATTCTGATTATGGAACTGAAAGAAAATGGGAAGATCCGTGCTCTAAATATAAATATTATCGTAATTCTAGTAACGCAAAAACAAAATAAACGTGCTGTAAGCCTATACTCTCTAATCTAAACGTCAAAATGATATTAAATGTATTCAACTGTAATAGGAACATTAGCAAAATTTAAATAAAATGACACAAAAATCATAGTTTCAAGATATTTAAGTCCGTAGTAATACGAAAAACGATATTATCCTGGTCACGCAAACCGAATTTGTAACATTACCCTACCCTAGCCTAGCCCTATTTTTTTTTAACCCTAATTAAGAAAAGAGAAGTAAAAGAATTTAAGTTAAGATTAAGAAAAGCTAAATGTTGAGAATTTAAAAGACGATTTTAGTAAATGTAAAGATGAAATTTAAGATACGAAAACTTTAATTAATATTCTTCAGTTGCAAGTAAATCACTTCAAAGAAATAATTTTTTACTACACTTAAACGCGACATTAATCGTAGATAGAGCACGGATCCATCAGACACGATTCCCAGAAGGCTGGACATGGACAAGGCTGAAGACACTGTAAATAGAAGAAAAGAAAGAACTTAAAGTAACAGAATTGGTTTCAATTTAATGAGATTAGTATTTGGCCAAATGAACGTCTAGTAGAATAATAGGACCTAAAGTTGCGAACCGCTGTTGTAACCCCTGAACTTTAATGACTCGAATGGTATAACCTACTTTGCCTAATGATAGATAATTAGATTAGAAAATACTAAACTTACGAAAGTGATGATGAAGATGAATAGAATAAAAATAATCCTAATACTTAGTAAACGTTCAACAATAAAGATTTTAGAGGGTGATGAAGACTAATAATCTTAGCATTCAAATATATTGTAAGAAATTTGCTGTTTCAAACAAAATAAAACTATAACAGCATTTTTGTGTTTTTGGTAAAGCCGGGGCACCGCCCTTTCCCGCCACCGTGCAGTGCTCCTCGTCAGCCAGACTCTGGACAGAGCTCCTCCAATATATTTAATCCTGATATGAGGGGAAAATAACTTTAATTCAAGTCAAAATGCAATATTTTTGTCAGTCAGTCTAGTCATACTTTACTAAGTATACAAAAGGACAAGAGGGTATATCCATCAAATCTAGGTTTGTTCCTGAACCTAGTGTATGGTTAGGTATTCCAAATGAAAACCTTTCACATTAATTCATTATTTAATTTGAGTATAATGTATTTCATTTTTGTATTTAATGATGTGGTAACTTTAGTTTTACTGTGATTTTAATATCAGGATTTCTTTTGAATTTACATTTACTGAGTTTAATGGAACATATGAATTCACGACATCTAGATTTACTTGTTTACTAGAATTGTGAATCTATGAAAATATATATTTGAAAACAAAAAACATTAATCTTCCATTACAAAGTCAGAAAGAATCTTTTTCAAAATAAAAGAAAATGAAAATATGAAGAGAATTTACTGCAAACAAAACATAGAATTTACTTTAAATTAAAGGTAAATATTTATTTTCAACCTTCTACTAAAAAGTAACATCAATTTTGTATTTTAAAATTGTCAAACCTAGTTTCTTTGAACTAAGTAATAAGAAATGGTGAATCGAACTGTACTTGTATAGTTTCCCATTCTTTATTTAGAGAAAACTATTAAGGCTTTGTCTTAGCTTGGCCTAGTAAGCTCAAATCCAACATCACTTTCATAAAAGTAACTCCTTTATTTATTACTTTTGACATTGCAAACTTTCTATGCAACTCCGTATAAAATGTAAAAGGCTGGTAATAAACATTTGTTTAAATTATATCAAAATAATAAAAAACTTTATACGAATAAAAGTTACGGAAATGTTACTCTCTAAATGCTTAAAATTTCCACTGCTTGGCATTTTAGTATGGCCTTGAATCTAAATATGACATTCATTCTAAATCCGTTAAAAATGTTAGTTAGATAACTATTACTTAAATGTCATTAATAAAATTACTAATGAGAAAATATTCATAAAATGGAATTAAATATTTCCTGAATTAGGTATAAAAAGATGTATCAAAAGATTATTAAACTTTGCATTCCTGAATTTTGAATAATATTTAATT
Source organism: Scrobipalpa atriplicella (assembly GCA_029255725.1). Classification (NCBI taxonomy): domain Eukaryota; kingdom Metazoa; phylum Arthropoda; class Insecta; order Lepidoptera; family Gelechiidae; genus Scrobipalpa; species Scrobipalpa atriplicella. Next base: position 77,085 of record JARACY010000230.1, read on the forward strand.
GTAGGCAGAATATGTAGATGAACATTAAATACTAAATAAAAGTAGATATTACCTTTTCAAAACTGTAATTGTCACCCTTCTGGTTGGAACATCCACGTCTCGAAATCAAACTGGAACTGCAGTACCTAAATAATCTAAAATAATAAAATCCATGGACGATATTAAGACAGCCCAGATGGTGTAGTGGATAGGCCCGCGGCCCTCTGTGTAGGAGGTTCGAATCCCAACTCGTACCAATGTGTCTTTCGGCTTTCGAATTTCATATTTACGTTTATTCGCGCTTTTACGGTGAAGGAAAACATCGTGAGGAAACCTGCACATACCTGATATACTCGATGATCCGTCTAATTTCCAGATGATCCACCTAAGATTATTGATATCAATCTCCAAAACAATCTGGCCTAACTAATACTATTAACAAATTCACAATAATCTAAAATCACGCTTCAAATATCTGCAGGGTAAATCTAAGACAATGTATCAACAAATTCGAACTATTTTTGAAACTATTTCTTTATTTATTTATTTATTTATGAGCCTGTGGTGTCCCACTGCAGTGCAAAGGCCTCTCTCCCTTCTTATCAAACTATTTCTTACTAATAAAAATTGTACGATTTAAAATGGATGGATGACCGCTGATGGATGGGTGACCGCTTCTCACGTCTGACTCGAACTAGCTCAAAAGTAGTACAAAAGTTCCGCAACAAAATTAATAATTTCTGGATATCGACATGTCGTGCTACTACACCACTGAATTTGCTATGGAGGAATAAGTGCGACCACATTTTTTAATTAATCTCCGAACTTTTATTTTACATACCAGATTGAATGTAGGTCAACTTTTCGTTCCCATGACGTGGCATACCTGTGAAATATTAATGCGTAGGTACTTTCTACTAGGCAGTCACACAAATTTACACTAACCTTTTGAAATAACGTCATACCAAAACGTACCCTCCGACGCACAAAAACCTGAAACAGTCCTACTCTGCAAAATAACCAACAACTATATCGCAGTCCCGTGACCTAACGAGAACTATCCCGCGGAAGAAAGTGTAAATAATTTAAACGAAATCGAACTTACGATCTAGCTCACGCACTATGAGTACCGAAGGCTGCAACCAAATGCACCTACGAGGCAAAGCGCGCAACGTACTACCTACCGCTCCATACCCGCTCGTCGTGGTTATAACTACCTACCGTTCCGTACCCGCACGTCGTGATTATAACTACCTACCGTTCCGTACTTTTATTTTCGTTCAATAAAAAAATATTATTTCTTAAAAATAGGTACACTTAAATCACAGCTTCACACAGATACAATAGAATAAAACGTATGGAAAATTCCTGAAAATGTACACATAAAAATTATCGTAGGTATAACTCGCAATCCGAAGTAAAAATGTAGAATGTAGAAATGTACTCGGAGATAAGCTAAAACACATTAGGTACAATGATGTAGAACCAGAATATCACAGATTTTAACCAACATACTACAAGATTCTAACTTATGAAAAATGTGAATTTCATTTACGTAGTTACAATGATTAGGAAACAAATATGGCAGACACGGCTTAGTACCGACACTCAAACTCATACGCTTTTTCTTACGTTACGCGATTACAAAACTTTATATTGCACTGTTATATTCTGTATCTACGAAATATAAGGAAAGATCTGACCAGATAAATAGCTGCAGACACGATGGCACCACCAGCACCCGTCGCCTTTCCTGGAACCAAGAACCTCTTCAAAGTTGCGACCGTCGCTCCCGGCGCCTTTCCAAAAGTGACACAACCGCATGTTTTTTCCAAAGAAGCGTCTGTGTAAACCGACAAAATTACGATTACCACGGAATACTTGAAAATCGCTAATGAATCAAAACTTTTATAATTCGTCGAGTAATAACCAATGGTAGCAATTTGTAGTTACAAAAATCATGACTTAACCAATAGAATTTCACACCTGTCTCTGTCGCTCATAAGAGAACAAAAAGGGACGGCAACAATCTCAGCCAAGATTTTTCCAACACTACCCTCCACGAATCAATAGCATTGGCTCCCGGATTCGAACCTGAAGTTAGCCTAGGAGGCTAGCCCTAATAGTATTCTAATTTGAGAACAGATGGCGCTTTTCCCATTTATTACAAAATTAAGGATTTTACGTAAATTACATGAGAAATTAAGTCGAAAATTATGAAATTGGTTATTTTTTACTTCCCACTATTTATTTAAATCAGAAGTTTGATCAAATTTCGCAACAATTCCGTATAGAATGTGCCAGCTCCATCCCATGAATTTTATTGTGGCGCTGCATGTTGGAGAAAATATCAAATATTATGATATGAACAACCAATAGACCTTCCACGTAATACAATGAGGTTTTATCTTAGGGTCATTTTGTATTGCGATTCTATGTATGTACATGGAACAAGAAGTTTTATATTGTATGATCTTGACGGTCTAGTTAGTTCCTTTTTTCGCCACTCTCAATACACCATAAACACGGAGAGGTACTGTAATCCTTACAGACAGTGATGAATGAACTTGTCAGTCATTTGATTAACATTATTTTTGTTTCAATTTGATGTTAATGGTATTTGATGTTTATTATAATTTGACAAATATTTATACCGTAATTTATAATGGTCAATATTTAAATTAAATGGATTAACAAGCAATATTGTTAACAAAATAGCAAGTTTATTTCTGAATGCTATTGGTTCATATTTGAATAATCAAAATACTATTATTCAAGTTTATTTTAACTTATGAAAATGATCGTTATTTTTCGAACAATATTCAATTAAGTACTAATCTAAAAGTTTGTAAACTTTTGTTTACTTTGCAGATTCTCTTCTCGCGGCGATCATACAACTATCTGACCAATAAGAGCTCAGATGCGATTTCGTCTGAAATGGCGCAAAATTCAAAATGTCTTAAATCGATTTTGATGAATTATAATTTTACGAATAGATAATATTTATCAAATCAAGCTATTTTATAAGAAATATTATATTTGTGGAATGACGATGCGCCTAAACATGAAGGCGTATCGTTACAACATTACGATACCGAGCCTTATTTTCTGATTAAATAACACCTGCGGGTTAATGGGAGTGATATTCTAGAGGTACAATGAAAACGGAAACTCTATTATTGTAAACGATAGCAGCAAGCAAAAAGTATTGATATTTTAAGTAATACATTACAGAGTATTAATACATTCTTCCATTGCTGGACTGAAAGTGATAGAAAAACATAGAATGTTCCAGCTGCATCTCCTCCCGGGCATGCTGTAAAAATCACCTAAGGGATTTGAGGTTTTCAGTATTGTAATTTAGGCGATGGGCTGACAACCTGTCACTAAGCAATATACAGATCTATCTGGAATAACCCTCAAAACTTGTCAGACGTGGCGGAATGACCTTTCTGTCGTTTTCGCTCTGCCCACCCCATTAGGGATAGAGGCGCGATTTTATGTATGTATATGTATGTAGAATGAAAACGTAGATATACTTATCTAGGTGCATTCAGTCGGAGATATAAAAGTGTAGACGCGAGGTGTTTTATGCTCGTGAAGGTAAACACTGAATATGTTGACATTACGGCTTTCAATGGCGGAAGGGTTCGTCTTTGTTATACCGCAACCTAAATACGGCCCTTTGTGAGTAAATGTCAACTCTGAGTATTGACAAATAGGCTTCTCTAAGACACCTTGTTCTAAATGGTACCCTATTAGAAACCTAATCATTTGAAATTACAAATTAGTAGCAAGCGGCTATTTAAGTAGCTGTGTTTCGTAGGTTCCACTTTTTGTTAGAATGAAGGGGGAAATTTACCATTATTAATCATTGTAATGCTAATGTAATCATTGTAAAACTATACCACTTTTTTGTATTGAAAGTAATATGAAATTAATAAGGTTGTTAGATACAATAATTTTGAGATAATACTTCGTTATGTTTTATTAGTGAATTAATTTATTTATTTGTCTACCTAATGGGCGCTTTTCCACTAGACGTCACGTCAACGGCAACGGCGACGGCACGGCGACGATCACGTGACAATATCTATGGGAATCGATGACATGCCGTGACGGTGCCGTGCCGTCAAGTGGAAAAGCGTGTCATATAATTTCATTGATTTTCATACATTATGTCACCTACGATATCGTCGACGGTACCGTGCCGTCGCCGTTGCCGTTGACGTGCCGTCTAGTGGAAAAGCGCCCAATTATTTAATGTGTGACAATCTTGTACAGCTTAGTTTTAAATAATGAAACAGAGACTTGTAAAATTAAAGGTCAAAATTGCAAAAGTATCAATTTATTGTTTTCACACCTTAGATAATGTAACATTGAAATGTATTTACAACAATTAAGATTAATAACATTACTTATACTAAACTAAACTACTTATAATTACCGCAAATATTTGGTTTAACATAATTTTCTTGTGTTTGGATACCAGCTATAAAATAAACATACAATGTTATTGAAGAAAATAAATAAACATACATTAATATTTGTCAGAACGTGGTACGTCAAATTCTTGGTGAAATTTCTATGTTTAAACCATAACAATCATTGTTAATAACGTTGATCTAAATAAATAAAATGTAATAAAAAATGCAATAAAAATCTTTAGATTTAACAAAAAGATAAAAATTATTCAATTTTCTATGTTCAAACAATGTTCCTAATAAAATAGCTAAAAAAAGCTCATGTTTAAATAGAAATTAATTATATGTCATACTTAAATTATCCTAGAAAATATTGTGAAATTTCATTTGAAAACATTTATAATTAAATTAATAGAACTTTAGTCTCCCCTACTCCTACTGATTTATCATTGGTAGGTATCTAGTGTTAATGTGTGCCAAAATAGTCTCCGAAGTGTGGCGATGTTGGTTCCATGTAAGATATTCCTGTGGCGAAGGGCCATTAGTTGGTGCATTAGTCTACAGCCTGGACCAGGCTAGATCCGAGACCGAGACATACCAGAGCAGAATTAATTGAGTTATAGTTACAGCAAGCCCGAAGGCTCGCACACAATATCTGCTTGCCTAGTAGAGTGTACGAGTAAATATATGAATAACTTTAAAACTAATTAATTGACATCTAAATTAAATATCCAGCAAGATAGGTAGGACATACTTACGGGATTTTTTTCTCCAATAGGTTCATAAACAAAATATTATGCAAATCTTGAGTTGAAAGATGCTGCAGTGACTTTTCAGCATTACCTACATAATTTATCTAATTATATTTAGCAGTGTTATAACCCATTTGGATTCATAATACTATTGTTGGTATCGTTCAACTCTGAAATACCCACGATACCACCAGTGGTATCTTCAGAAGTACTTATCTTCACTCAAGGCTGCACTGCACTTTCGGTCTCTCCTAATTTCAAATACTTAACTGATTTTACAACGACATTAGTAAAAGTGAATTTGACCCTCATACAAGTGATAAAGTCTAAGTATCAATATCATGATGGATGAGCAGAATGCCTAGTTATTACCAAAATGTCTAAAGAAAAGAATATTGTAATTTATTTATTTTATAAAAACTGTATCCCTAATCGATCACTCAACAAAAGGTCTTTCGAAGAATGACTCAGCATTGTTTGTTCTCAATATAATAGAATTTTAAAGAATGCATTTTTACAAAAAATATCCACAATATTTTATAAGAAAATAGTGACTAAGAGGTACCTAAGTACGTGATTATCTGTCAAGTAAACATCTGAAGTGTATACCGGGTGTAAGGGACAGCGTCCCGCAAACTGATAGGGGTTGCTCAGACAACCAAACTGAACAACTATTAACAGGAATTATTTTTAGGGAATAAAATGAAATATTTGCTTTTCCATACAAATTGTCAGACCGAAGTGGTCATTTTGTATGGGAAAGTCAATTTTATTTTCATCTCCTAAAAGAATTTCCTGTTGATTGAGTTTAGTTGATTGAGTAACCCCTATCAGTTTGCGCGATGCTGTCCCTTACACCCCGGAATGAAGATTTCTTTAAGGCTAAAATCAACTTATTTAATCTAACTTAATAATAATGATAAAGGTGTATTTACAATTAGTAATCTAGGTTTTATTTTACAAGAGATCTAAGTTCAGTCCACAGTTGTTTAAGTTTAATGAAATCGTACGTATCTATGTTAACTTTATTATCTACGTGACCAAATAAATTGGTTAGGCGTACAACACGTATCTTAATCAATAAGTTACTACATTTCTAACAAATAATAAATATAACACAATGTTATACTCTTCGAAAATAAAGTAAATATATTGTAGGTATGTAAATCATTAAAAAAATTAGATAAGTGTAATTAGAGGTATTTGAGACCAAAAAATATATTTTGTTTCTATACTAACGTGAAATAAATTAAAACTGACACAAAGTTATCCTGAACTATAAAGGATCGGAAAATGTCATGATTTTTAAAGTCATAAAAATATTATGTCATTTCAGAACTACTATCTGGGATCCTATTTAAAACCACTGCTTAAGGTAATTACCTTAACTGTTTTTTTTTACATATTTAATTTTATTTACAAGTATACAACATCATAGTTAGGCTACTAGCAAAATAATCTAACTACTGAACTAATTACTATTAAAACAAGAGACCATCTTCTTTTATCGGAAGAACCTTGGTAATACCTGACTTCATCTTGGGTTGGTGGCGACACCTCTTCACGGGACAACTTCCTAGGACAAGGCAGCATTTCCATTGGAATATCTAGAAACTTCTTCCTATATTCAGTTTTACTTTCCTCTGTATCTGTCTCTTGGTCTTGCATTTCTTCATACATGTTTTCGTCTTGGGCAAACTCTTCGTCATCATCGTAGATTTTGTTGAAGATTTCTTTCCTATCTATTGATCCTATAGGGTTGGATTTTGGTCGGATCTTTTCGATTTTGATCTCGGGGAGGTTGGGTTTGATTTTGCTGTCCATGGCGCAGTTGAGACGGTCAAGGGAGACTCGGAGACGTTTACTTTTGGTTTCGTTGCGTAGTTTGTGGAGCCAGGACAGACGGCAATCGCAGGTGAGTTTGTTACCTGAAGACAGAAACAAACATGTAGATAATAATCTAAATGGCCGAAATGAAAGAACATTTCGCGGATTGCGCGGTTTGCTTTTGCCAATCCGCGAAGTGTGCCTTTTTCCGGCCAATGAGCGATTTCGGGGATTGTGCTTAACATGGATAACTGTACGGAATCCTTCGTGCGCGAGTCTGACTCGCACTTGATCGTTTTTTTTTAAATTTATTGGCTGCGTTACGAAACATTTTAAAGATCTCTCACTCAAGTATTTTTTTTACCTTTACTACGTAGTACCTATACCAAGTAATTTAATTTAAACCTGATTTCGGCTATGCATATCTTTTAAAATCCAATATTCACGAACAAAGCTAACCTGATGAAAACCGCTAATATAATACTGTAATTAACTACCATGTTAAACTAACATTAACCGCTAAAATTAACTGGATGATTAAACATACTCCACCACTACAAAAGCAACATTAACAACAACAACAACTAAATCAAAGCAACAATGAATGCAAACTGCGGAAAATATAACACTCAGTTGTAAAATACAGGGTGTGAGAAAGTCTAAACAACTTTTAATATGGAACATGGGTCCGGAAAAGGATTTTTATACCACCCATGGGCGCAATTACTGAGCGACAATTTTCATGTGTGCCTAATAAATAAATATGACTGCGTAAATTGTTAAGTAGTGTTAAATACTTTTATTATGTACTAGCTAATAAATAGCTATGAATATAAACAGCAACATAGTTTTTCTTTAATTTAAATCATATTTATTTAAGATAACAATAAACAGCAGCCTCAAGCGCGGCGGAGAGCAAATCTGCTGTAAGTTGTAACTTTACTTTTAAGTACCTCGGTTTGTATGGAAAACACGCAGGGTCCAACATACTGAAAACGCTTCTTCGCGCGGAGGAGCAGAATCTGGTAGACCGCGCGCGGATCGTGTTTTCTAGTTATATTTTATTCCGCCATTTTTTATGTTATTTATGAGTTTTAGTTAAAGCACTTATTTAATACTTTAATAGGGTTTAGTAATGTTAAAAGGCCCAGTATGAGTGCTCTACAAGCGCTATAAGGGAGTTATATAGGTGCTATTAAAATGTCACGCGGCCGACCGCTGCGGCCGACTCTGATTCATTGGCTCGGATTTGGCTAAATAAGCTGTACGCAATAAATACAGCCACACGAACAAAAGCTCTTTGAATTATAAATATTTTATGAGTTTTGTGAAGTACGCTTTCAAAGAGACCATAGAAAATTATGAAACGTGCAGTATATTTGCTTATTTTTTGGTCGCGTTTTTTTTTTCTTTTTTCATACAGTTGATATAGTGAGACTTTGACAGCCCACTACTAAGTATTATCTAGTGATTTACTCCAGAAAAGCAGTCTATTTTTAAAGATAGCTATAATAATTTGGCCTTTGACTACAGCAAAGTAACTGCTGCTGTTACTGATAGTTTAAAATTTACAGCACTAGTTAGTTATAAAAGTGGTCACTCTCTAATAGTAACTAAATATTACATAAACAATTAGAAAAATATGCGACGTTTGATAAAAATAAAGTTTTTTAAGTATATTGTTAGTAGATTAGTTAGTATACGGTTTAACTAAAATAAAGTAAAATCTTGTAATATATACCTACATATTTCGTTTTGAGCTAAGCTTGTATGACAATCCACTCTAAAGGAATTCCTTTATACCAAAAGCATGTAATAATTTCAAAGACGATTTAATACCATACCGGCTCCTATCGTATCTTTGAGGATTTTGTTGAAAATTGCTTGAATAATACAAATTTTCCTCCAAAACCTTTTAACAAAAGCGCTTACTTCTTACAAGATACTTACTTTAAAATTTCATGTCAGCTCTTTGCTTTTCCAGAAAGTTTATTTAAGGGTAGTAACATACCTGCATACCGTTCGGCGGTGGAACCTTCGGCGACCAAACCTTCGGTCGTATAAGACACACCCAATCTCGCCAACCGAACAGTCGCTTTCACGCGATTTTTTGTTGACGGTTAATAATATGGCGCTATACAAGGTGTTATGGTAATACCGGGTGTTAAGTACTGGTAACTATACAGGATGTTAGGGGTAATGCGTCCTACTCTCAGAAGGACCGAACCGTTGTTCCACAATGTGTGTTGCAAAAAGCATTTAAAGCGTACCTATTGAACGGAAATTTCGGCGCCGAACGTACGCAGGTATATTGCTGCCCTAAAGTGATGAATATTTTGAAACACATTTTAGACAAATACTGTTTTTAAAAAATCGGCCAAGTTTGAGTCGGACTAGGGAACAAATAGAACCATTATCTATACAACAAGGGCAAAAAAACTTATTTGTTGTATGGGAGCCCCCATTAATAAATTTTATTTAAATTTAATTATTCATTTTTCAAGTTAATTTACCTACAAATAAACATGATGTGAATATTTCAAGCGTATACCTGTTGCCGTTATTAATATCGAACAAAAACACAACAAAAAAATGCGTTTGTTGTAAGGGAGCCCCTCGTTTTTAGTAAATTTGTTGTTGCAGCAACAGATATTACATCATTTCAGTTTTTCATCATTCGCCGAATGTGCCATATTTATTAACATTTAATATACCTGGTATGTATTACGTAGGTATACATTTCACACCTTTTTTTTATCAATTCTGCCCTACCATAAAGGGATTAACCGTGAAATCAACTAAATAAGTAATAATTGTGCTGGACTACCAACTATAGGTAATAAAATAACACGGTTGATAGTCTTGGAGGTTGTTTCGTCCAAGTCTACATTCAAGTTGCAGTTTTTTATAGGTCATTTCGTAGGTCATTTTTATTAGGTCTATTATCAAAATCCCAAGATTATCGAGTCATTCTTCACCCTGACAATCATCCCGAAAGTACAAGTAGTAATACCCACATTTGTACCCTCCTCATAGTTAGGGATTACGCCGTGAAATCAACTAAGGCCCGTATTTATAATCAGCTCTCAAGAGTGACAGCTAGTTTGAGTTCGTATTAGAAATGTCATTTCAGTACAAATCGGGATGACAAATCCATACTTAAAATTGCTCTAAATCTTGAGATCGCTTTATAAATACGAACCTTAATAAGCAATAGCAGTTGGACCACAAAATATAATAACACGGTTGTTAGTCCACTCAATTGGCCGGACAGCCATTGGCGTTAATAGTCCGGAAGCCCGAGCCCATTAATTGTACAACTCTGGTTCCTAGCAAAAAATACTCGACTATATTGGTTTTACATGGTAATCCATTAGTTTCGCGATATATTGAATGCTCATTTCTGATTGCTAGCTGTTATTTCACAACTCGTCAAACGATTGAATATTTGAAATCTTGTTTTTATTCTATTTTTATTTCATTCCAAAAAGAAAAATAAACAAGGAAATAAAACAAAGCTGCATGTTGTTCATTCCATTGATAACAAAAGCTACCATGAACGGTAATCCAAGACAAAAGCAAGCGTCATATAATTCAAACAAAATAGAACAAAAAGATTTATTCAAAACTCACCGTCAAGAGAGATTAGCGCGTAATTCGACTTCATGTTCTCGAGAATGGTATCCAGAGTCTCCCGTCTCACCGTCTCCAACAAGTTGTTCCTCAAATCCAAAACAATCAACTTAGAAACATCGTCGAACACTCCGTCGTCTAATACTCCCAACTTATTATCAGCCAAAGAAAGTTTCCTCAATTGCGTCAGCCCTCCGAACCCCCTCTCTGATATAAATTCTATTTCGTTTCCATCTAGGTAAAGTTCTTGAAGACTCCAAAGTTCTGCGAACGCCAAGTCACCTATCATAGTTAATTTGTTGTTTCTCATATCTAAATTAATCAGGTTGGATAGGCCTTGGAAGTTTTCCCTAATCACAACTGTAAGCAAGTTACTGTCTAGATCCAATCTTATCAGATTATTCAAATGTTTGAAACAACCATCGTGTAGTACGCTTATAGTATTCTTCGAGAGATGTAGCTTCTGCAAATTGGGTAGGTCGTAAAACACGTCTCGTTTTAGTTCTGATATCTGATTTTCCACTAAGCTGACGTTTGACAGCATTATCATGTGGGCGAATGCCATCTGCTCCAATTTTGCTATCTTGTTTTTCGCTAAGGAGATTTCTTTCATTGTTGTCGAATTCGTGAACGCGAACGATGGTAGGCTGAAAATGTTGGCGTACTGTATGTTGAGGTGCTGAAGTCTATCGAGTCTAACGATAACTTTAGATGGGATGTACGTCAGCCCTCCATCAGCTCGTACGTTGAAAGCGAGCCTTTCCAGTTTAGGCTGCGAGTAAAAGTTGGACCAAAACGGATCGTCCTCAGCTATACCGCCGTTGAATACCCAGCAATCGGCTTTGGTAGCCGATTTTATCTTTATACTCTCGCAGTAGCAGTGTACTTTGGACACTCTATCCTGTATATCACAAATGTTTATGTAGTGAGAATAGGGGCCTTTATCATTTTTCCACCTTCTCTTGTCGCTCTGTCGACTCTCCGTGACGTTTATCTCGACGGTTGCGAACGCAATCAGCAGGATCAGATATTTAAGACCCATGCTTCCTTTTCACATCGGCGTTTTTATCTGGAACAAAAGAAAGTCTCTTAGAGTGAGTGTTGAAAGGATGTCTTTGTTTTTATTTTGGTTCATTCCGTGCTCGCGTTAGAGGGTGGCTGATTAGATTGCTCTGAAGTTGGCACTAACGTACCATTAAAAAGCTAAATCGACGCAGAGCGTTGTCTAAAAAGATGGAAATTTTAATTGAGTGCTTCGTGTTTCATGTTCGAAGATCCTTGTAAATGCTTTATTTTCGCACTTATACATCAATATGTGTCATAGGTATGTTACTTATAATATGGATTCACCAAACACAAAAGCCGTGAGCAATATCTATTATAGGCAGGGTTATTTGATGATGTAAACAATTATGAAAAATAAGTCAATTAAAAAAATCGCTTTACAAAAAAATAGGTACCTACGTAGATAAAGTTTTTAACTCGGTTCCAAGCATTTTCCTAAAGATTTCGTACGTTGCGTCTAAAACTTGTAAAAACCATAATAAGTCTACCTATCAGATGTTACAAATTCAATTTTCATTATCCTTACTCATTCTATCCGCTCTGGAGACTTCTCTATAAGACCTAAGTTCAAATTCCCACCGGTAACGGGAGCTGTGTTGGGAATGAGCTGTGTCACGTTCGCGTGTCACGTTCACGTTAGACTCCGGACCTGTAACTTTGAGGTGCTTGCGTTTGGCGTACTGATCGATGTTAGATGAACGAGCGCTAATTCGCAAAGTCACTCTCAAAGATATTTCGTGGTCTGTGAAGTCTGAAACTTGGGAAAGGCGATTACGGTCAAAATGTTATCTGTGCACATGCACAACATGACCTACTCATTTTAATAAAAAAAATTACACAAAATTAAATACTCGTAAAACAACTACAATGTGTTAAAATTATTAACATACATTTAAGTTAATTAAGTAGGTACCTGATTAGATTATCAAGCTAAATGCTCTGATGAAAGTGTGTTAAAATATTTACAAGAATACAAATTGTTCTTTATTCTCATATAATTAGGAGATTGATTAAACTGTAGGTTTTAACTCTTTTGATAAAATTCGAAGTCAACAATTTATTTATCACCCGCTTTAATCACAAACACTTCTTTATTATAGGATACTCTAGTACTATAATAGTAGAAATATGATGTCATAAAAGCTCTAATTAAAGTCTATTAGTGAAATGACAGGATGCTGGCGAGACCAAAAGGATTAATCAACTTCACGACCCTTATAAGAATTAGTGTCTTAATTTGTGTTCATTGTGTTCTAAGAGCATTAATTGTAGTAGTGGTTGAACTATTTGACAAGCGCGGTATTAATTCTTTTTTTTAAATTCAAAATGTAAGTAACAGAAAGGGTATATGCACCCTGAAGGATATGAATTTTGCCATGAAACTGACTACTTTTCACAAGAACATAGGTCGAAAATTTTGACCTCCCATACAAAATGCAACAGCCGATATTATATAGCACATTAATTAGAGGCCTTTTCATTTAGACATTATACTCCTAGGGGAAAAGTTGTTCCGATTCATGGGCAGATTCACTTTCTGGGTGCATATACCCTTTCTGTTATACCCTGTATATATTTTGAATACAAGTGACTTAAGATTATCTGAAGATATTTGACTGTCACATGATTTAAAACTATCACACATTTTCTCCTGCAAGTGAACTTTGAAAGAGAAGTTTGAACATTTCTTGAATAATGATATACTTATTACATTTTACCCCAGATACTCTGGCGTTCTCTTTTTTAGACATCCAAAAACTAGTAGGTAATCATCATTAGCCTTTATCAGTCTATACTGCCCGCCTTCTTACGAATATCATCGCCCCACCTAGTTTCAGTTCAGAACGTCCTAACACTTACGTCTCGTCGCCTATATCTCAAAGCCTAAAACGAAAGTTTTCAATCAAGGTAAATCCCATCTAATTGAAATTCAACGTAGCCTATTGGAGGCCTGTAAACACCCGAAATACCTAAACCTTGAAACTTTTTCTCGCCTAGCTTGAAGATCTTTTGCCTGCGTTCAGACACGGCGGTAACCGCACTCTTTAAGAATCGTGCGGGTATCGCGTGGATCTTATTGTACGCGCGGTTATGTCTGAACGATAAAGAAGATGCCCGTACAAATAAGGACCGCGCGATTTTATTTGAGAGGCTCCATAGTAATAGAATTGCGCGGTTGTATTTTATTGCGGTTGCCGGTTTGATAGCGGTAACCGCGCCGTTATGTCTGAACGATTACGAAGATGCCCATTTAAATAAGAACCGCGTATTTTCTGCACGATTATTAGACCAAGTGAGGAATCACTCAGGGAACTGCGTGCCTGAACGCAGACTTATACTAACGTAGCTTAGGGGTACATCAAAAATATTTATAAAAAAATAAAACACTTTAACATGAAAAGTAGGTCGCCCCTCACTTTTATTATTATTGTTACAAAAATAAAACATACCAACTAACACCATTAGTAGGCATACAAAAGTTGATAAATTTTTATTTTAATAGCTGTCGACAACGCCAAGGGAAACAAAATAAATGATTTATAATCGCCTCGTCTCGCCGCTTTACTTGTTAGCCTAAATACTTTGGCGTGTATTTCCTTTATTTTACCTACTTGACCTTAATTGATCAATTTATTTGAAACCTCCTTTTTCCACTTAGCCTTGTTTTTATTACTAATACAGGTAATGAATTGGTATTTGAACAACGGGCTTATAATGAAGGCATACATGTGTACTTAAGGTTTATAAGCTACGCGCCATGCCGAAGTCTTCCTGTAACTTGTAAGCTTTGTAAAAAATATTTTACTAAATAATTTAGCGTAGCACAAGCACCTAAATACTAAAAGAACATGCCTTTAACTTGAGCTATTTCAATGTTAAAGGTACAATTGAGAAAAATCAATTTTCGAACGATAGATTTTTTTTTGTATTTCTACATAATCTTTTAGTATTCTTCGTAAGTCGACTGGAATAATTTTTATTTGAAAAGCCCACTAAAAATCTTTGGGTCTCAGGAGGTTAAGTTGGACAGTCTGCAGCAGCTATACTCTAAAAACTTTTAGATGATAGCTGTGACAGATGAAACAATGGATTTTGGTAAAATTTTCTTTTGTTTTCCTTAGGAATAGTATCTGTCGCTACGATCGTCTTAAAACTTGCTGCTGCAGTCTACTGTCGCCTGCTTCAACTTGAAATAGTACCTTAATAGTTCTATACATACATAGGTACATACTATCACGCCTGTATCCCTAATGGGGTACGCAGAGCATCAAAGACCCAAACAAAGGTCGTTCCGACACGTCTGACAAGTTTTGAGGGTTATTAAGATAGGTCTGTATATTGCTGTAGCGACAGGTTGTCTGCCCATCGCTGAAATTAAATTAGGTACAATATACGAATGTAACCCTCAATAGTTCTATGTCGTATAGTATTGTCAATAAACGCTTCTATACTGCAAAATAGCCACAAGATCCAACGTAACATCAAAGTGTTTTGCCTATCGTCGGATCTAATCTGAGATTAAACATCTCGTGTACTCGTTCCAGTAGTTCTATGACGCCATCATAAATGCAAATGGCGCAGCAGTCGCAATGCTTTGCCACAGACATAACTACCACGTATTTTAAATAGCTATCTGTAGTTTTTTTCAATGTGGATCCTTTCAAATTTAGAATCCTTCTCTTTTTTTAAGTAAATATTGTCTTTTTTTATTACAAACATTTAGGTACTCTTTTTTATACTGAGTAAGCAAAGTTAGGTACTTAGGCTCGTATTTATAAAGCGATCTCAAGATTGAGAGCAATATTAAGTATAGATTTGACAGGTCGTTTTGTACTGAAATGACATTTTTGATACGAACTCAAACTCGCTGTCGCTCTTGAGAGCTG
The DNA here is from genome assembly GCA_029255725.1 of Scrobipalpa atriplicella. Lineage (NCBI taxonomy): Eukaryota > Metazoa > Arthropoda > Insecta > Lepidoptera > Gelechiidae > Scrobipalpa > Scrobipalpa atriplicella. The sequence goes on from JARACY010000230.1 coordinate 92,652, forward strand.
ATTATAAATACGGGCCTGTGCCAACATTATGTCCACTTTGTCTTCTTAATTCTATTTATTTTTCCTAACTTCATAATCTATAAACCTCATTATGATGAGGATAACGTGAGTCTGAGTAATTTTATGTCTGAGAACTTTTAAAAACAGATTTTAGGAATAAAATTATATTTATTTTATTAAAGCATTTTTAATTAAATTTAAACATTAATAAGCCTTATATTAACAAAATATTACATCCAATTTTATATACTAAAATTCTAATCAAAAGCCCTTGTGTAAAAAAATTACCCTGAAATTTTTTATAATTTATTGCTTCAGTCTAGTCATAGAGAAAGTCTTACGAAGTGGCTTCATAAAAAAAAAACGCACCATTTTAAATTTCAATTAACGGGTTGAATGACCTTTGTGTTGCGGTCGCGGTGCGAAGCTGGGCTTTGTGGGGTGTTACCACTTAGTAATTAATTAACAAACAAGTGGACAGTCGTTGTGGCGTGTTTGTCGTTCTTTGTTCGTGGCGACGTCTGTCTGCTTTTTATTAGAACTACATGACATGTGCTTAGATGTCGCGATAACACAAAACATATTGCGGCATATGTGAATAATTAAGTCCTTGTTGGTGTTTGGATTTTGTTATATTATTAGAGCCAAAGACAAAGCAAAGTTTGAATGTAGATATTGATTTTGTCAGTTTCTGAAATTTGAAATAAAAAAGAGACAAATACAGCAACTGATTATAATCCTGTCAAAGTGTAGTTACACACCTAAGCTTAGATGGCATACTAGACGGTGTCGTCTAATTCTAAGCGCTTTTTATCACTTTGACAGGATGTAAATTTTTCTGTTCAAACATAAGAAAGTGATAGGACCAAAGAAAAAAAGTTTATCTATTTACTACAGTACCAACACTATTAATAATTATTGAAAATATGTTTAATTGAGTTTAAATCAGCATTTTTTTGTTTCTCATATTCTGTCATTTTGAAAAGTTGAGTTATATTTTAATACCTACTAAAACATAACAAACATTAGTAATGACCAAATGTAGTGTAATTACAAAGTTTGACCACAGCACAGCACAGCACACGGAGAGCCTTAGCTTTATGAGCAACTGCGCGCACACACCGCGCGGCGACAAATTTACGACCGCGCTGATAATTAACACGGCACATTGTGTTTTACATAGATACGCGGTTACTACATGCGACATTACAGTAATTTTTTTTAGACGTAGTGAAAACCTCATAATTTTGTGCACACGGATTTTCACTTTATCTTACTTTCGAATGACGATTTTTTTTACTTAGAATGGGTTAGCTTAATTTTAATAGTTGTCAAGGAATCTTGGAGTAAAATATATAATTATCATCAACAAATTCATTAAATCCACCTTGATAATGAACACTTCACATTGTGTTTTACATAGATACGCGTTTACTACATGCGACATTATAGACAGTCAGTGAATAAAATGCAAGTTTGCACACGTGGTGCACACGGATTTTCACTTTATACTTATTGACGACCATGAGGTTATCATTTTAGTTGTCAATGGATCTTGAGGTAATAATTCATTACGATCCACTATTTCACTAGATTATAAAATAACGTAATTTTGAGTAAAGATTATTACAGAAGAAAATATTCTCTAATTTAAAATCGATATCAGAAAAATTAAATAGCTACTTGAAGAAAATGTAAAAAGTTTATGACGCTCATCACAGAAGCTTCTAGTAATACGCCACCACAGCCAGAACTCTAATTAGTCAACGAGAATTATTTATTTGTTATATTTGTCTCTTCTAGTATCTCTGTCTCTGTGTTTAAAAGTAATTAACTCATTGCAAAGCGCATGCAAGTTTTAGCTTGACTGTAGGTGCAACAAGAGATGCACACAGAATTATTATGCTGCACAATACTGGGTATGACTACGTACTATATTAGGTACATTACTCCACGGTATGACATAATCTAGATGGCTTAACAATATCCTGGCACGGAAATAGTACTTGCCACACTCGTAATTAGTGCACTAGTTAGCTACCTATTAGCCCTAGTGCACTGTTTTATTAATTAATAATTTTGAATTCGAATATAATGATGGTTAGTAAGAAGACATTCGACGGCATAAGTATTTTAAGACGATTCCAATACATTTTTAATAATTGCCTAAACCATACCTACTAAACAATATTCCAAATTACGAGATAAAAATCATAATATATAATTTGTGTTTTGTTCCAATTGACTTAGCAATGAATATTTACTTGAAGAACGAAATCACTAGACACATTGCCTCTTCCAGTTAAGTCGAAACATAGAGCATGCGAGTTGTGAGGCATTTTGCAGTCGAGCAGCGAGAGCCATTGAAATGTGCTACAGCTTATTAAGCAAATATAGAGGAAAATTTCTATGCTGGACTAGGAGCTCTGGAAAAACATAGAATATGCCAGCTGCTGCGTGTTGTAGAAGTCAGCACAGGAATTCAAGGGTTTCAATGTATTGTAATTTAGGCGATGAGTTGACAAATTTCCACCAGACGTAGCGAACGTATAAGACATTTCCTTAGGTCATTGATGCTCTGCCTAACCCATTAGGGATAAAGGCGTAATAGTATGTAGGTATTTATCTCTAGCATTTTGTCAACCCCTGTAATAGAATTTCATGCCCTCCTCCTATCAGTGCGCGTAAGTGTAATTTATTTTTGTGAGATTTTCTATCATCAACACAATCTCTCTCTGCTACCACTACTGGGCTGGAGTTAACGGCATACTGACGTCATAGAAAATAGAAAACTATACATACTTGTAAAAAAATATCTATCTCTACTAGCACTATGCCGGTAGGTAAACCTGAGTAATAGTAAAGCTGTTTTAATATTTTATAGCACTACTTTCAGAAAATGAATGTGGTTATTATTATAAAGTGCGAGCTTTATAAGCTAGACATATTATTAGTTCTGGTGTAATATTCATAATAGCTTGCGTTTCTCTGTACGTACAATATTTTTATTTGCCTTTCTGTAAGTAAATTTTGTGAAATTATCTGTTTTGCACTTTGGTCACAACATTTACTATTTTACAAAATAACATAATGTGAAATACGTAATAAAATTATTATTATACATACATACCTAGTCTAACATAAGAAAACGTTTCATGACCGATTCCCGTTAGTGAACGATCTATAATATATAGAAGTTTGTAAGGAAGTCTCGGGTCTCGGCTAGTGAGCCTAGCTTATACCTTCAAATTGACCTGTTTTTTTAAATTTTAATTCCCACACTGCTTGTAAAGGAAACTTTTTAAGGTGTTCCACTTGAGATTGAGTCAAAAGATACTATTGGTTAATTTAGTCATTCGTTTGATCCGAATAATTGTTTCAATAAGTACGTGTTATATTTAGTAAGAAGAGTCTTTTAAAAATTTCATTAAGTCACCAGTGAGACAGATCAAGGTAAAAAAAGAAAAGTAGGTTAAGTATACGTATATTTAAATGTGCGAAACGTAATACTTTTATTGAAATGCCAAAAAAAATTCACGTCTATTTAGGTAATCTTATTTAAAGTTCGTTGTTTTAACGTTGATTTATGGATACCAACGCGTTTTGCGGTCCATAAACTGTGTTTTCTTTGCAACTTAGCAGAGATTCAAATTTCGGAACCGCAGATTATAACTTTGTTACAAAGATATGTTTTGCGGTCGACTTTCTTTAAAGTTGTAAAGAAAAACCAGCTTTATGAGCCGCAAAACAAGTTGGTACTTATCGATAACTCAACCTTAAAGAAACTGAATAGTTTATGTATAGCTACACTTTGTGAGTACTCTGTGTAGATTTATTTGTAGCTATAAATGTGAATGTTTTATGCAAGTCTCGCAACATTTAACTACTTACCTATGCTGGTTTGTCGGTGGTAAATAGCACATTAAATATTTCTCTCCTAGGACTAAGGGTTATCAAATGGAATTAGGATAGGTACATAGTACCTGTCTAGTGTCTGTCTACACACCATCCGAATACTATAAGCTTCTTATATAGGTAAAGGTTGAAAACAGAAATAATAAATTCTATTCTAAAATTAATCTCAAATACAACCGAACCTTGTGCCCTGTGGGAGAATACAGAAGAAAAATAGGTATGCACAAAAAACCGTAAATATTTGCGCAGAAAAGAGCTCACATATTTAATTTCGCACGTTTAAAAAAAAATTAAACTGAAACAAAGCCACCTTTAAAGCTTCATGCTTTCTCTCATTATTCCGAGCGTGTAATTCATGTCCGTATTTCAAACCCGTCCTCTTCTATTTTTCATAGTGATGTTACCCAACGCGGCCAGAGAGACAACTAAAATTTAAAACCTTTCTCGCCGCAGAAATACGCTCTTTATGTTCAAAACTACTCATGAACTGGCGTCAAAAGAACAGTGTTTATGGAATATGCGAACGAATAATCGTAAAAGTGTGTCGCGCTCTACTTTCCAAACTAGAGCTGGGGATGGAACTATTATTGTTTGACAACCTAGGTCCTATAGGTATTTCCATTTGAAATTTTATTTAACCTAGAAACTCTAAATGAAAAAGACTCAAGCTACCTTAGTATAGTATAACCTTATCTGTGCCTTAGTAGTCTTGATTCAATCTTTGAGGATTGCAATATTATGTTGCAATTTCTAGATCTGGTCTGTCCTCATATCTAATTATTGTGAACAACTTTTACGAATAAATTGTGTGATAATGATTTCCAAAAGTATCTTTATACACCGTGGCATTTAATACCGAAAATGCACAAGCAAAACGAAAATTACTTCTGAAATAATAGGTCAAGCTTTCTGCTGCTACTTAAAACTAGTATTCACGCTCCAACTATTTCAAACTAGTAGTAGCAGTAAGTAGCAGCACAACTTCACTGGCAAACTTTGTGACGGCATTATAAAATGTTATCGCCCTGTTTGTGGCGAGATACGCAGGTGCTGTGTGATGTTTTTATTTATCTCCAGCTGAAAATAAAGCTATAAGAGATACTGCTTTGTGAGCTCGTTTGTTGTAGAATTGCGGTTTTATGAACGTAAGGTAGCTTTGTACGAGTCAATGTGGCAATAAAGATTTTTTAATTTATAGATATTTTATGTGATGGATGCAAAAAGCAATGGAGCATTCTATGTAAGGCATCTTTCTGGTTTATCGCGTACCCAATATTGAGGTTAACCCAAACAAAAGATGTAGGTAAGCTATTAACAAGTTTAAGGTGGAGATGGGCGGGACATTTGGCTAGACGGGATGATGGACGGTAGACGAAAGAAGTCACAGGTGGTGGCCATGAGGAACGATAGGGCCAGTGGGCAGCTAGACTACCAGCCCGATAATCAGACGACATCGTCAAATTTATAGGCGAAAACTGGATGAGACATAGGACCTACAGAATTGGCGCAGTAGTGAAGAGAATATACACTGCAGTGGGTGAAAGTGGGGTGAAGATGATGATGATGATTATGATTATGTGATGGATTCGTGTTTTAGGTTCGTCTGGGGCAGACTTGACCAAGAGAGGTCGACGTTGGAGGAACCCTTTTTAGAGCTTCAAATACAAGGGCATCTAACACACCAACGATGGATAACAAAGTACCCAGGCCTGTAAATAAGGATATTCCCAAGCCTGGGCACCCTAGCACTATTTAAACAGTATCATAAGCCTCCTCTTCTGGGAGGACTGCTAAAAAGTAGATTTCATTATCATCCTCAAAAATAGAGTGTAGTATTACAACTTTACAATAAAAAATTAACTCTTTTTTCGTTGATAACTTTACAATGAAAACACAACAATTTTAGTTAGGTACTTTTTGTTTACGTGGATTGGTTTGAAACTTGGATAGAAATAGTTGAGATTTAAATCTTGAGGTCAAACTCTGATTAAGAGCCTCTTCACACGCAAAGTTAAAGTTATAAAAAGGTGCAAACCAATAAGAGTTTAAGGTTCCCATAAATAATACCCACAACGTTGTAGTATTAATAGGTATAACATTATGATGTGCGTATGTATATGTTACCGTAATATTGCATAAACCGTTAGATTATAATCTATCTTAGGAAATTTATAAAACTTACCTAACCTAACCTACCGATAGCTTATAAACTGACGAGTAAGTTTGTAAACTAACAGTTGTTACAATTTTACGCTAACATATATACGTACATAATGAAATGACTCCTCATTTAGTTGTTTTGAATTCTTAATTCCCTTTTTTAACTGTTCAATTGCAATGCACTCAAAAGTCCTCCGCGAGTCAAATTGTCGTCGTCGCATTTCGCACAGCTAACCACAGATTCGAAATTAATTGATCGATAAAAACGGTCCAACAATTGGTTCATTAGTGTTCTGTACGGCCCAGTGCGGTCTGGATCTGATTCCGAACCAATCTGTTCAGATTGGGCATTTAGCAGACATAATCCAAGTACGTAATTGGAATGAAGTTGGGAAGAGTGTGGAGCGGTGTGAGTGCATTGTAACTACTTCGTCCAACAAAAGAAAGATATAGGTATACCATCATAAGGATCATGCCACATAAGAACCGCGGCGGATCCGTTGCAGTACCGCCGTGGCACTTTCATAGCTACCTAGGCAACCGCCTATGTGGCAGCTTACATTTTTTTTTTTTTTTACTTGGAATGGGTTAGCTCTTGACTCTACTCAGATTTACAATGTTACGGTCTTTTGCACAATTTTTATAACACTAAGGTGTTTGAAGGAGACAAAAATATTTCAATTTAGTAATAATTATATTGATTAACTCTAAATATTCGAGTAAGATTATAAGATTTGTAGAGGGGAACAAAATAAATATTTTGTGTTTTGAAAGTTTACAATATATTTTGTTCTTCAGCTTATGTTAATTACTAGCAGTAGGTACCCCAGATGCCCCTTTGGCAGGAGAGATAGATATTCTTCAGAATCTCCAAATCATCCCCCCAGGGCATAAGCTCCCGTAGATGATTTAGAAGACCCTGAACAGCCTTATTTTTTTTTACATAATTTTTTTTTATTTATTTGCCAAAATTCAGCCCTTAACGGAAACAGTATTAGTAAATTGGTTCATTAGACTAGTTCGATTCAATATGGGCTGGGAATTAACGGCCAGAGTCTTTGCACGGCCAATTGAATTTGGATTGATTAAAGAGGGAATGTTCGTGGAAATTTAGCTCGAAATTCTTCATTTTAAATTTTAATCTCTTAATATTAATCAGGATTCGTACAAACTACTTTTTTTTATTAGGATGGCTGGAAGAGTTCGTCTACTAGAGAGTAAAATAATTTTTCTGATCAAACTTTAGAGTGTGATCCTAGCCATGAAACTGAATAGAAATATGAAATAACCCTTCCATGACAGTCGGGTAAAAAAAATGTGTTTTTATGTGTATAATTTAATATAAGGTTGATTACTTACTTTATATTGTCAGATCGAGTTTAAAATCAAATTTTAGTTCATATAAGTAATTTTTTATACGTGAACGTAAGTAAATATATTTTTAATCTATTTAAATCATGAATGCTAAGACCCAATCTTAGGCTCGTATTTATAAAGCGATCTCAAGATTGAGAGCAATATTGAGTGCGGATTTGACAGGTCATTTTGTACTGGAATGACATTTCTGATACGAACTCAAACTCGCTGTCACTCTTGAGAGCTGATTATAAATACGGGCCTTAAACATAAATTACTTGTACTGGTACAAAGTGCAAAAGTCTTATACAAACGTTATTTGAACAATTTTGCAAAATTAAAAACCTTACTATCAACACAAATAATGGTTGCAGAATGTTCACTGAACTGTAAACTGTATTCATTTATTATGCTAAAAAGATAATACCTTTAAGCGCAGACATTTTAAATGAAGCAGAATTTCAATAAACGAATGCACTTTTCATAATGATTTCCCAGTGGCCCACTCGTCATAGGGATGTCCTCGGCTGATATATCCGTGAAATAAAAATATGACATCATTATAAATATTGTTCATAAAATAATATGTAAAACATAAAGCCTTTATCCCTAATTGGGTCGAGAGATTAGCGGACAATTTATCACTCGTATACACAATTCTTTCTAAAACGATTCTCAAAATGTCTATGGATGCGTATGAAAAAAGGATTATCAAGCCATTTTTTTACTATTCGTTGGTCTCTATTTAAAAAAAAATGTGCTTTTTTGCACAAGCTACATCATCATCATCATCATCAGCCACAACAATCCACTGCTGGACATGTGCCTCCCCAAAATTTGGGGTATATGCCTAACTCACCACGCTTGGCAGGCGGGTTGGAGAGCGCAGTAGAAGTTTTCCATTCACAGGGAACGCTGCGGCCCATTCCCTGGATTTATCCCTTAGTCGCCTTTTACGACACCCGCAGGAAGTTATGGGGTGATGCTATTCTAACCCGGCACCACACGTGCGGGGTGAAGAAAATGAACTCGTAGTTTAAACAGTCTCTTTTAATTATTTTTAAAAGTATCCTGCTGTTCCCTGAACCAATTCAAAATTAAAGTTCTCTACAACAACAATAACATTAATAATACCTAGTTACATAGTTTTGGTGTAGTCAGGCGATCAAGCTATTACCCCAGTTCAGTCTAAACTCAAAAGCCTTAAAGCTAAACAGACTTAAATAAATGTATTAACCTCTTACTTTATGTTAAAAGCACGCAGTTAAAGTTTTATACGTCTGCGTCTACAGAAAGCTTCTAACCTTATAAACTCGAATGTCGTAAATAGAGTCTTTAAGTCTAACTGAAAGAATTAGAGTCAATCCGTGAATCTTAAAAGAATTCGTGAAACAAAGTCCTAACTCCTTAGAAAAAAATAAAAAAATAAAATAATAGTCAAATAAAAATAATAACAATATTATGTGCCAGTTTTAGGGTTCCGTAGTCAATAAGGAACCCTTATAGTTTTTTACAAGTTTAAATGCCCTTCTTCCGGCTTAACATGCCCTGCGAAGCACGGAATCCTTTTTCTTTTCGGATAATCAGGTGATTCAGCTACAATTTCCTAACCAAACCGAGGAAAATCTTATAAAGCGATAAATTAACAAATACCAACTTTGTGTTCCCCTCTGGGAATCAAAACCAGAACCTCCGGATCAAGAGCCCATGGCTCAAACTACTAGACCACGGAGACAGTAAAGTAAATGCCCTTATGAATATAATAGCTAAAATCAAGCTAAAATAAACTTTATATACGCATTCTGTGTTTATACAGAGGCCGAACCCCATACTATTAGTTTTAATTAACTTGATTACTATCACCATAATTAAAATAAATGGCCACCATTTTATGACGTTTTTGTTTAGGTAATGTTATTAACCCCGTGGACAGGAAAGAACACGGTACCTCGTGTGATAAATTTAAAGAAAGACCTATTCTATACAACGTGTAACAGAAAGGGAATATGCACCCGAAAGGATGTGAATAATTGTCTATGAAACTGAACAACTTTCCCTGAGGAACATAGGTCGAAATACGAAGAACAAAATACTTCCCATACTAAAAGCGCTATCCTCTGACGCATTTTGTATGGAAGGTCAATTTATCTTTTTTCGTATTTCGACCTATGTTCAATTTCATGGGCAGGTTCACAACCTTTCGGGTGCATACTTATACACTTTCTGTTATACGTTGTATAATATAATTCATTACATCACAGTTCTACTTATAATAAAAATCGAAATCTAGTTTTTTACTAGCATTATCATTTTTTCTTATAGTGTTATGCTGTATGGTATGGTGTTCTATGGTGTTATGTTCTTATTTTGCTGAAAGCAAACGCCCACTATAATTTTGTGGTACTGGTCATACATTTGGTATTTTGACAACAACTTTCACTTAATTGAGAAATATTACATAGTAAAAAATAACATATCTAGCTAGGTACCTACGTACCTTACGCTAAGGTATTAATATTTTATTCCCTTGCGTACCTGTAGCAAGCATTCTGCTCACTTCGTATATTCCAACCTAATTACTTAAAAAATACCTTTTTTCTACATAAAAAACTTGATTAATATGCGTAGGGAGTCCGCACGCATGGTGTTTTTTACTATGTGTGGGGAACAGGGTGACAATGTCCGTTTTAATACATGTGACAGCCTGTTCTATACTTTTTTTAATGTCGTTTTAAACATGTAGCTAAAGCATCAAATATTATACCTGAACTACACTTTTTTTATAAAAACTAAGAAATTTAACTAATTTTACATATCTCATACTCTGTAGGCGGTCATTGCTTCCCTAAAAGCCGGGTTGTTTATACCACAAAAACTGAACATTTAAGAAATTTGAAAAAAAATAACTCTCATTTCGCTAGAAGTTTAAAATTCAAAACTTTATTCTAAAAGGTCCTATTATTTAAAGTCCTATTTTATTAAATTATTTAAACTTAAGGCCCGTATTTATAATCAACTCTCAAGAGTGACAGCGAATTTGAGTTCGTATCAGAAATGTCATTTCAGTACAAAACGGCCTGTCAAATCCATACTTAATATTGCGCTCAATCTTGAGATCGCTTTATAAATACGAGCCTAAGAGAGACATACTCAATAGTAGTTATTAAACGCGGTCTCTCACTTACTTGTTGTCGTTATCAAACGACATGTTTCGGGACTTTCGGAACCCCTTCTTCAATTTCCTATTTTATTTTTCATTTCGGATCGGGTATTTACCTTACTCGAATTGAAATTGAATTAAGAAACGATTGATGAACGTTATTCCTACAACTCGATAGACTAGACCAAAAATAACTAGATTTTAGTTAGAAGTTCGAATGTTCAACATTTAACGATTCACGACCAAAATAAAAAATTTGACCAAGCAGTGGGCAGTTTACTTTGATCCACCCACTCCTACGCAGTAATCCAACTTAGTAACAGCCAGTAAAATGTAGAATTAGAATTAAAATGCTCAAATATTTATCTCACTTTTGTGATAAATTATTTAGGAATGTTTTTATCCTAGCGACAAGGAAAACTGAATTTGTCATAGATTGGTTTGCTGCTACCGCGCGCGCGAAAGCTAAAGACTACCTATATGACTACGCGCGGGCTAGCAGATCCGCTCCTACGCGCGGAGAAGCATTTTCAGTATATTCGACACTGCGTGTTTTCCATACAAACCGGGCATACAAAGTCGCGGGCACAGCTAGTACCTAATAATACTTTATATAATAGGTACTCCAATAAATTCACATTTAATAATTTAAAAATAGACTACAAACACACCTACAGACTCACCTCACTCATCTCAATATTATTTTTGAAAAAAATTCCGCCACTTAACAAAACAAAAATAGACCTTTCAAACATTTTACACCAAGAAAATTGGAGCGCACAGAATTTTATTTCAGGCGTCAGTTTAGATAAAAATATTCGTGATATGAAATGTCCATACGACTTTTTGGGCGGAAAAAATGTTTATTCATTAAAAGGCCCACTCGCGTCAGTTGTTTGAACAATTACGAGGATATAGTATTGATGAAGTCCGAACGGATGGGCCAAAGCATATTATATGTCCTGATTGGAAGTTGGAACGAGTATCGTATTCTGTTGCTTTACATGTTACTCATGTACTCGGTAGAACAGTTATCACGAAGAATTTTTGCGTATTCGAATTTCGAACAATCCTAATTGCACGTCCATAGTTTTCAATTACGTTTGCAAACGCGCTAAGGTGGCATATAACCGTTACATTTTATTGTTCGCCGTCTTTTACCTACTAAGTGCCACTTAGGCAAGAATTGGGGACCATTTTCATTTTTACTCAGTATCTAATCTACGTACCGGTTTTTAGATTTTCGATGATTACAATGGTAATGGGATTTTTTCGTTTTGTTCGATACTTTAATTTTAATTATTTTATTTAACAAGTTACATTAGAAGATATAAAAATATCCAAGCTGCACTGAATTAATAGTATCCCTGTACCTACCTAAATCAGAACGCAAACAGCTGGTATATTTTTATTTCGATGTCATTAATAAAGCAACCTAAGCTGCTGGCCGTTTATTAGCTCCTCTAATAGGATTCAAAGTGACATGGAAATCCTTTGATGTAGATTGCGAAGGTGTTTCGATTTTTCTAAATATACCGTAAGGTCCCGTAATAACCAATCACAGTATAATATTCTATAAAAACTGCGATATCATTGAACATTATAATTAGTTTTTAGATCCCGCGCCAACTCTCTTGACACAATAATTTAGTACGTAGCTATAGAATTAAAATCTGAATACCATATATTTCCTCTGTCGATTTATTTCAGTATTTTTATCCCATGGAAATACCATTTAATTAAAAATTGAAGTTGTAACCTGAGAACTCTTAACAAGCGAAAACCAATTCAAATAAATAGGTAATGGTTTACGTACTTTACTAGGTCACGAAACTCGAAATATGAAGTTATTTATTACATAAGTATAAGTAGGCACATACAGATACAGGGTGTAAAGAAAGGGTCGTCAAAGAAACTAAACAACATGCATAAAAATTCTTAAAAAACAAACAAGTAAAATATTTTGGCTTTCACATACAAAATTGACTGATCGAAGTAGTAGTCATTATGGTATGGTGAAGATTTTGTTTTTCATTTGACAGATGTATTTCTTCATAAAACTTGTTCAGTTTGAGCAATGCTTTACATTATTCAGTACTGTCGTAGGTACTGTCTCATACACCCTGTATGTCAAGTCGACACCTTTGAAAAACACAGAATTTAATTATGAATAATTCAAATTCCCTTATTAACAAACAGGTGCCTCATAGATTCCCCTGAATTGATAAAAAATTCTATGGTACATTATAATAGGCATAATTAGTAGGTGTGGTAGGTATATTAACCACAGTCTTGTCGTGTGGCGACTGAATTGTTGTATGGTGATAATTACGTTCATTTCGTATGCAGTACTCTACAATGTATTTATTAAAGTAACATTTTTACTTTGTTGTCGAGGTTTGAAAATGTCGCTGGAAAAATAATATTATGGAGATAAAGTCGCTTTTGACTAGCGCATCTATAATGATCCCTGGAAAATTATGATGTATCAAAATTATATTTATGTGCATTTGAATTGAACAGTTTATATTATTTACAAAAAGTTCAAGTATTTGTACTTGGAACTAACAAGACCTTTATTTAAAAGATGTCTCTCATTTAAATCTAGTGTGCAACTCAGTCTACTTTAATTTCAATAGGTATAATTATTTTATCATATTGTGGGTATAGTTTTGTAATTACTATTTTATTTCAAATGATTGGTAATTTATTATACTATACCATCCATGGATACCATCTCACTCGTTGTTTAGAGTGTGCTGCTAATGTCTTTATTTGTGTACATTATACAAAGAGAATTGTATTTTATTTGATGGGTTCAAATCTAAATTTCAAAACTACTAGCCTTTACAGTGTCTTCGGGAAGAAAATTATTTTGTACTTGTTTTCACTAAGTGTGCCACCTGACTTATATTAACCTAGCCCTCTCAATCCAATAAAGTTCTTTAAAATCACGTCAATATACTCTCTTGGTTTCATAAAGCTAGAGAAAATAAAGTACAAATCCTTATAAAAATAAAAGAAAATTCGTTTGTCAACGCTAGTAAAATAAAAATTTCTTTCTAGAAAAATGAGGTTCTCCACTCAAGAATTCCTTCGACGAATTTTAAAGAGGTTAAAGTAAAACGTGAGTCGTATAATAATGCAAGAGGGTTCTGTCTGTAGGTAAAGTTTGATTGAAGTGGATCCTTAGAGTGGCTATTTGCATATGATAGAACGATTTCGTTCATTACAGAAAGTTGACAGTTTTGTCGTTAAGTTGGTTTAAGTTTTCAGACATAGTATGACTTGTAGTTTTTTAATGGAGCTTAGGGTTATAGTTTTAAAGTCATCAAGAATAAGTATTCTTTGCGTGTTGCCGGGTCAGAAATCAGAGTAGTATTTGGCTTTATCTTAATATTATTAAATACTACAAGAAGATTTATTTTTTATATGTCGTAAAAACCGACCGACCAAATACCTAATAACCGGCGTAAGGTACAGTTTCCGAAAAACTGATAGTAGTTGCTCAGCCATCAAAACTGAACAACTTTCACCAGAAACTTTTTTCGGATAAAAAAATATTTTTGACTTCCCCATAAAAAAAAGACCAATTCGATCAGACAAATTTATATGTATGGAGAAACTACTCCGTGGTGGAAACCATTTTCTTAAAGAATTTCTATGTGAAAGTTGCTCAGCTTTGTTGACTGCGCATCAGTTTGCGGGAAGATATCCCTTACATCTCGTCATTATGTAAGTACATATTTAACCAATGGGTAACTGCACCTTCTGAGAGTGTAATAGGTAGGTACAATATTTTGAAGGCCCATGTCTAGCAGCGATCTATTCCCGTTGATGTAAAATGGCCTCTTTTTGTAGATTAACAAGTTATCTTTATATGTTTAACCTTTTTATCGATAGGAATATAACTCTTATTATTATTAGGTACTACCAGAAAAAAGTCACCATCGTAAGTAGTTAATCGGAGATTAGAACCCGCGAACTCAGATCCCAAAGCGGACCAGGCCGCAAAGGTAGTTTTGGCCGCATTGGAGTTTATTATATAAAGTTGTATACCTATACAAAAAAAGTACCTACTTTTTTACTGTACGATACGATCATTCGGGCCTCATACAATATAATAGTCACGTCTACATCCCTTGCGGGGTATGTAGAGCGTTAACAACCTTGTAATTACCGGTGACTTCTGACTAATGTTTAGTAGAATAATTTCAGTAATACGGCTATAATTAAAAAATCAGGTTGGGTTGTCAGCTCATCGCCTTAATTGCTATACACTAGAACCCTCGAGCCTCTCTAATGATTTTTCCAGTATGTTCGGGAAGAGAAGAAGCTGGAACATTCTATTTTTAATTGCTCCCAGTCCAGCTTCGAATGAAGGAAATATATACTTGGAAGTTAGTTTGAGCCATAATAGGTATACTTTATACGCAAAATAAAAACTAATAAAAATAAGTGGTAGTAGTAAAAAAAATAAGTAGTACTAAACCTCAAAAGAAAAGCTATCATTTTACATAAGTAAAATTACCCGTATCCATACTAACTTCTAAATAATTTAATTGCCAACCTTCAACATATTTTCCAACCAATAATTGCCAATATGCCTGTCAATATCCGAAGACATATTAAAACTTTCCTCGTGACACGGGCTTTTCGAGGCACGTCAAACAAAAACCTTACCGCTAAAAGAAAAGTTTTTCGACATGCTTCGATTAATATTTTATTTGTCTTATAAGGTTTACGCTTCTTAAAAGAAACAATTTATATTAATTTGCTTCAGGTTTGTTCTATTTCATATATATATGTTATGGCTAATACCCGAAGTGCGGCTACACCTAGTTTTAGCCGGTTAGTTACTCTTGGTTAAACCTAGTACGAGCCGATTATTTTCGGGCAAAACTAGGTCTATCTATATACATAATAATAAAATTGTAACAGGTCGATGCCTGTACAAGGAAGATAAATAAGAAAAAATATATTTAGGGGTCTCTATTAATGATTTAGAAGCCAAAAATATCGCTTCTTTTTGTCTGTCTGCCTGTATGTTTTTTCACGTGCCACGTAAAAACTACTGCACCAAACTAAATGCGGTTGTTTTCGTTGTAATGCTAAAGGTCTAACTTAGATTGTCATGTTTAGTTTTTTTCGAAATTCCTCCTGGAAGTCGAGATATAAAAAAAAATTTGCTGTTCATTAAAAATATTTTTTGCTACTGCATTCTATGGGATACCATATAAAAGAGGAGGAAATATTACAAATAATACTAAACCTAAGTAAAATGGTTTTTCGATTTTTGATTGCACACAAGGTACCGCTAGTGCTATCTATTGATAGCTTAGCTATAACAAGTGTTCCATGATTACATGATTACGTTTGATTCTTATTTTGTCACGTCAACTACTGGACCGACTAGGAAGAAACTTAGCACACATTAACCTAGGTTATATCCTGGATAAGACATTTAACGCGGGATACTTCATTACCACGGGAAAACTCATTTAACGCAGGAGAAACCGCGGGCGGAAAGCTAGTTTATTATATAAAAGCTTTCACGTACGATAAACAAAACGTATTTCAAAAACATTTTCAAACAACAGAGCAATTGGTTTATATTATATGAAAAGTAAATAAAGGTTTTTTGTCGAACACGAAGCCTATTCAAAGTATTTGTTTTCGCTCATAAAAAAATCAAAGAATACTTTAATTATTTTTATGCTTGAACAAAGAACAATTTTTCATAATAAAATTTGTTGGAACTCAGCCGAAAATAAATGGACCAAATTTACTTTCGAAACAATGAATTTCGGCTGTTCGAAATTATTATACCTCAGCCTGAGCTGAACCAGCATTGTTCTTTTATTGACTTTAGTATTTTCTTTTTTTTTAGATTTATATTTAAATTGATACGAATGTTTTTTAGTGTACAAAACTAATTGTAAACAGTGTTATTTTTAAATATCAAAGTTAAAAACTAAAGAAAAAAAATATGAAGAAAATAAAAAATAATGCTTGATTTTCAAAAATTAACGATCAACCTCTTAATAAAAATTACGCTGATAAAATCACCGTTTATCTTCCTTCACCAATAACACAATTTTCATCCATCCATAAAACACCACCCTTTACAAACCAGCACTTCAGAAACACTCAGACAATATCCAGACCAATAGGAGAAAAAAAATACCTACCGTGAATTGTTTATTTTCACAGAGGGGAAACCGGGGAAGTTCGCACTAGGTGACGCGTATTATCAGCGCGGGGAAGCGCGGGCTATACGGCACGGGCGGGCGTTGAGACGGCCACAGGCGAACTGAGCGCCCTGAGCAGGAACGTAACCTGTGACGGGGCCAGAGCTTCGCCAGGGCGCTTTAGCACTGGATGTGGCTTGGCTCTACATTTTTTTTTTCATACCTACTTAGTTTAATTACAAATTAACGTAACCGTTAATTTTTCCATAAAATCACGCCTTTATCTTTAACGAGGTAGATAGAGCGTTTAACGCTTACTAAAAGGCATTTTCGCCGTCTGACAAACTTTGAGGGCAATAACATTTTAGGTTGAAATTTGTATGACTATATTGGCAGGTTGTCAGCTCAATCCCTTTTCTGAATTCTTTAGCATGCACGGGAAAGAATGAGAAGCTGCTCGCACATTCTAAGTTTTTCGATCGCTCCCTGTCCAGCATTGAAGAAAGTTTAACAATGCATGTCACTTTTTAACAATTATTTAAGTACTAGTTACCTACTTTATGTATAACAACTGCAAACTGTTTTTTTTTAAATATTCGTCAATTGTTCCAGTCACACAAATTATAATAAATATTCTTGGACCAATCAACGCGTATACAGGGTGCAAAAAAAGTACTGTCTTCCTTTAAACCACATGTTCTAGGTACTAATAATAACAATCAACTTTCCCAATGTACAAAAATTTTTAGCTCGCTGTAAAATTTTGCCTTGTCCATACAAAATTGCAGATGAGGAGAGCATTCTTTGTATATTACGAAAAAGGCAAAAGAAATCTAGCTTAGATTTTTGTGCTTTGGAAAAGTTGTTTGGTATCATCAGTAGAATATGGTGGTTAAAAGGAACACAGTACTTTTTTTTACACCCTGTATTTTGTAGCTGAAAATAAATTGATCCAATAAACGCTGAGCTTTTTAGATAAGAACTAATCGCGTATTATGAGTTACGGCTAGTAATGTACTCTAATATAATAGAGTTATTGTTCAGGCGTTTGATGTTTTACGAACTTACATTTGCCCCTTTTTGATTGCTGTACTTACTACGATGATTTTAATAACTTTGTTTAAACGTTCGAACGTTTTTTTACGAGATATTGATTTTGTTTCAAATAAATTTCAAATACTTACACAAAATGTCTTATATTTTTGTAACTACAGACATTGTTGTATTCAAATGACTACAATCACATTAAGGTAAGATATATCAATCCCAATGTTTCGAAACCGTCATAAAAATATTATGACCGACGTTAATCATAATGATATTATTATGATTGTGATTATGATAATTATCAACAAAATTGTATGGAACTGAGACATTTTTCTATGCTTCTTCTAAGTATTATGTACCTAGTATTATAAATTTTACTCAAGAAATTAATAATTTGCTGAATTTCTTGGCAAGAAAATAATACAGCCTACTCCTTGGCTGTGCAATAATAGAGTACTACGTCTATCTCGGACAGCCTAAACTAATTAAGTCCCGAATCTAGGCCACTGGGCCTTATACACAGTCTAAGGTTGGCAAAGACTGAGTTCCTAATATTGAGAAGTAGATGTTCAATTTGGTTGCCACTGACCTCTAATGAAAAAATAAATCATAGTTAACTAACTTACTTATTTTCATACAAAGTTATAATAAACAGCTTCAATGCAATTTATATCTATGTCATAGTCAAACCTCGAAGCTCCGGCTCTTCTAGGTTTGACTAGTCAATCCTCAGGTCTGACTGTAGGTTAGGTTAGATTAGTTTAGGTTAGGTTAGGTTAGCTTGGTTAGGTTAGGTTAGACATATCAATCAGACCTGAGGATTGACTAGTCAAACCTAGGAGGGCCGGAGCTTCGAAGTATGACTATAACATCTAGACTAAATGAGAAGCAAAATTGTGATATACGTAATGCCCTTATAAATGAAACCGTAAGAAAAAGTTAATGAAACATTGTGACGTGTTTACAGTTTCTTTGTTATAGAAATTTACGTTCCAAAAATACTTTAAGACCAAAAACGAAAGAACCCAAACAACATAGGTACTTGATATAAACTTACTTTTCAACTCAATTCTTACGTTTTTGTGAAATCGCATAAAGCTTTTTCCCCAACTGAAATAATAACAATGGCTGGTGAAGCCAACAAGCGTTTTTTAATTGTTTTTCTTTTAAAGCTATACTTTTTTACATATTTTCCCGATATAAACAAAAAATATTGAGAAACAGAGTTGATAATAAAGTTTTCATCACGTTACGTTAATTTGTAATTAAACTAAGTAGGTATGAAAAAAAAAATGTAGAGCCAAGCCACATCCAGTGCTAAAGCGCCCTGGCGAAGCTCTGGCCCCGTCACAGGTTACGTTCCTGCTCAGGGCGCTCAGTTCGCCTGTGGCCGTCTCAACGCCCGCCCGTGCCGTATAGCCCGCGCTTCCCCGCGCTGATAATACGCGTCACCTAGTGCGAACTTCCCCGGTTTCCCTCTGTGAAAATAAACAATTCACGGTAGGTATTTTTTTTCTCCTATTGGTCTGGATATTGTCTGAGTGTTTCTGAAGTGCTGGTTTGTAAAGGGTGGTGTTTTATGGATGGATGAAAATTGTGTTATTGGTGAAGGAAGATAAACGGTGATTTTATCAGCGTAATTTTTATTAAGAGGTTGATCGTTAATTTTTGAAAATCAAGCATTATTTTTTATTTTCTTCATATTTTTTTTCTTTAGTTTTTAACTTTGATATTTAAAAATAACACTGTTTACAATTAGTTTTGTACACTAAAAAACATTCGTATCAATTTAAATATAAATCTAAAAAAAAAGAAAATACTAAAGTCAATAAAAGAACAATGCTGGTTCAGCTCAGGCTGAGGTATAATAATTTCGAACAGCCGAAATTCATTGTTTCGAAAGTAAATTTGGTCCATTTATTTTCGGCTGAGTTCCAACAAATTTTATTATGAAAAATTGTTCTTTGTTCAAGCATAAAAATAATTAAAGTATTCTTTGATTTTTTTATGAGCGAAAACAAATACTTTGAATAGGCTTCGTGTTCGACAAAAAACCTTTATTTACTTTTCATATAATATAAACCAATTGCTCTGTTGTTTGAAAATGTTTTTGAAATACGTTTTGTTTATCGTACGTGAAAGCTTTTATATAATAAACTAGCTTTCCGCCGCGGTTTCTCCTGCGTTAAATGAGTTTTCCCGTGGTAATGAAGTATCCCGCGTTAAATGTCTTATCCAGGATATAACCTAGGTTAATGTGTGCTAAGTTTCTTCCTAGTCGGTCAGTAGTTGACGTGACAAAATAAGAATCAAACGTAATCATGTAATCATGGAACACTTGTTATAGCTAAGCTATCAATAGATAGCACTAGCGGTACCTTGTGTGCAATCAAAAATCGAAAAACCATTTTACTTAGGTTTAGTATTATTTGTAATATTTCCTCTCTTTTATATGGTATCCCATAGAATGCAGTAGCAAAAAATATTTTTAATGAACAGCAAATTTTTTTTTATATCTCGACTTCCAGGAGGAATTTCGAAAAAAACTAAACATGACAATCTAAGTTAGACCTTTAGCATTACAACGAAAACAACCGCATTTAGTTTGGTGCAGTAGTTTTTACGTGGCACGTGAAAAAACATACAGGCAGACAGACAAAAAGAAGCGATATTTTTGGCTTCTAAATCATTAATAGAGACCCCTAAATATATTTTTTCTTATTTATCTTCCTTGTACAGGCATCGACCTGTTACAATTTTATTATTATGTATATAGATAGACCTAGTTTTGCCCGAAAATAATCGGCTCGTACTAGGTTTAACCAAGAGTAACTAACCGGCTAAAACTAGGTGTAGCCGCACTTCGGGTATTAGCCATAAACATATATATATGAAATAGAACAAACCTGAAGCAAATTAATATAAATTGTTTCTTTTAAGAAGCGTAAACCTTATAAGACAAATAAAATATTAATCGAAGCATGTCGAAAAACTTTTCTTTTAGCGGTAAGGTTTTTGTTTGACGTGCCTCGAAAAGCCCGTGTCACGAGGAAGTTTTAATATGTCTTCGGATATTGACAGGCATATTGGCAATTATTGGTTGGAAAATATGTTGAAGGTTGGCAATTAAATTATTTAGAAGTTAGTATGGATACGGGTAATTTTACTTATGTAAAATGATAGCTTTTCTTTTGAGGTTTAGTACTACTTATTTTTTTTACTACTACCACTTATTTTTATTAGTTTTTATTTTGCGTATAAAGTATACCTATTATGGCTCAAACTAACTTCCAAGTATATATTTCCTTCATTCGAAGCTGGACTGGGAGCAATTAAAAATAGAATGTTCCAGCTTCTTCTCTTCCCGAACATACTGGAAAAATCATTAGAGAGGCTCGAGGGTTCTAGTGTATAGCAATTAAGGCGATGAGCTGACAACCCAACCTGATTTTTTAATTATAGCCGTATTACTGAGAATTATTCTACTAAACATTAGTCAGAAGTCACCGGTAATTACAAGGTTGTTAACGCTCTACATACCCCGCAAGGGATGTAGACGTGACTATTATATTGTATGAGGCCCGAATGATCGTATCGTACAGTAAAAAAGTAGGTACTTTTTTTGTATAGGTATACAACTTTATATAATAAACTCCAATGCGGCAAAACTACCTTTGCGGCCTGGTCCGCTTTGGATCTGAGTTCGCGGGTTCTAATCTCCGATTAACTACTTACGATGGTGACTTTTTTTCTGGTAGTACCTAATAATAATAAGAGTTATATTCCTATCGATAAAAAGGTTAAACATATAAAGATAACTTGTTAATCTACAAAAAGAGGCCATTTTACATCAACGGAATAGATCGCTGCTAGACATGGGCCTTCAAAATATTGTACCTACCTATTACACTCTCAGAAGGTGCAGTTACCCATTGGTTAAATATGTACTTACATAATGACGAGATGTAAGGGATATCTTCCCGCAAACTGATGCGCAGTCAACAAGCTGAGCAACTTTCACATAGAAATTCTTTAAGAAAATGGTTTCCACCACGGAGTAGTTTCTCCATACATATAAATTTGTCTGATCGAATTGGTCTTTTTTTTATGGGAAGTCAAAAATATTTTTTTATCCGAAAAAAGTTTCTGGTGAAAGTTGTTCAGTTTTGATGGCTCTGAGCAACTACTATCAGTTCTTTCGGAAAACTGTACCTTACGCCGGTTATTAGGTATTTTCGGTCGGTCGGCTTTTTACGACATATAAAAAATAAATCTTCTTGTAGTATTTAATAATATTAAGATAAAGCCAAATACTACTCTGATTTCTGACCCGGCAACACGCAAAGAATACTTATTCTTGATGACTTTAAAACTATAACCCTAAGCTCCATTAAAAAACTACAAGTCATACTATGTCTGAAAACTTAAACCAACTTAACGACAAAACTGTCAACTTTCTGTAATGAACGAAATCGTTCTATCATATGCAAATAGCCACTCAAGAATTCCTTCGACGAATTTTAAAGAGGTTAAAGTAAAACGTGAGTCGTATAATAATGCAAGAGGGTTCTGTCTGTAGGTAAAGTTTGATTGAAGTGGATCCTTAGAGTGGCTATTTGCATATGATAGAACGATTTCGTTCATTACAGAAAGTTGACAGTTTTGTCGTTAAGTTGGTTTAAGTTTTGTCAGACATAGTATGACTTGTAGTTTTTTAATGGAGCTTAGGGTTATAGTTTTAAAGTCATCAAGAATAAGTATTCTTTGCGTGTTGCCGGGTCAGAAATCAGAGTAGTATTTGGCTTTATCTTAATATTATTAAATACTACAAGAAGATTTATTTTTTATATGTCGTAAAAACCGACCGACCAAATACCTAATAACCGGCGTAAGGTACAGTTTCCGAAAAACTGATAGTAGTTGCTCAGCCATCAAAACTGAACAACTTTCACCAGAAACTTTTTTCGGATAAAAAAATATTTTTGACTTCCCCATAAAAAAAAGACCAATTCGATCAGACAAATTTATATGTATGGAGAAACTACTACCGTGGTGGAAACCATTTTCTTAAAGAATTTCTATGTGAAAGTTGCTCAGCTTTGTTCTGACTGCGCATCAGTTTGCGGGAAGATAACCCTTACATCTCGTCATTATGTAAGTACATATTTAACCAATGGGTAACTGCACCTTCTGAGAGTGTAATAGGTAGGTACACATATTTTGAAGGCCCATGTCTAGCAGCCGATCTATTCCCGTTGATGTAAAATGGCCTCTTTTTGTAGATTAACAAGTTATCTTTATATGTTTAACCTTTTTATCGATAGAATATAACTCTTATTATTATTAGGTACTACCAGAAAAAAAGTCACCATCGTAAGTAGTTAATCGGAGATTAGAACCCGCGAACTCAGATCCCAAAGCGGACCAGGCCGCAAAGGTAGTTTTGGCCGCATTGGAGTTTATTATATAAAGTTGTATACCTATACAAAAAAAGTACCTACTTTTTTACTGTACGATACGATCATTCGGGCCTCATACAATATAATAGTCACGTCTACATCCCTTGCGGGGTATGTAGAGCGTTAACAACCTTGTAATTACCGGTGACTTCTGACTAATGTTTAGTAGAATAATTTCAGTAATACGGCTATAATTAAAAAATCAGGTTGGGTTGTCAGCTCATCGCCTTAATTGCTATACACTAGAACCCTCGAGCCTCTCTAATGATTTTTCCAGTCTGTTCGGGAGAGAAGAAGCTGGAACATTCTATTTTTAATTGCTCCCAGTCCAGCTTCGAATGAAGGAAATATATACTTGGAAGTTAGTTTGAGCCATAATAGGTATACTTTATACGCAAAATAAAAACTAATAAAAATAAGTGGTAGTAGTAAAAAAAATAAGTAGTACTAAACCTCAAAAGAAAAGCTATCATTTTACATAAGTAAAATTACCCGTATCCATACTAACTTCTAAATAATTTAATTGCCAACCTTCAACATATTTTCCAACCAATAATTGCCAATATGCCTGTCAATATCCGAAGACATATTAAAACTTTCCTCGTGACACGGGCTTTTCGAGGCACGTCAAACAAAAACCTTACCGCTAAAAGAAAAGTTTTTCGACATGCTTCGATTAATATTTTATTTGTCTTATAAGGTTTACGCTTCTTAAAAGAAACAATTTATATTAATTTGCTTCAGGTTT